>CM031606.1:969587-972087 GCA_018398815.1 Conus ventricosus
AAATCTAACTGCTCAATTCTCTGCTTTTCATAGTGATCTTGTGCAGCTGCTAGTTGCCCCATAGCTTTGTTATGTCTTTTTCTCTCACCGTCATCCCGCAGTTTACTAAATGCGTAATTACTTCCGCTAAAAGCAAGCACATTAACCACAGCGCCACCTATCATCATTACGAGTGAAGCCATTTTATAAATGTATTTTTTTAATTTTACATATTGATACTGTCAGGAATTATTTCCTTGCTTAACTAGAAAATCTTTCGTAGCAAATGAAGCTGTTATAACAGCAATTAGCTTTGCTGAATCCTCAAAGTCTAGTTTGCCAAGATCTGCTGGTTTTATTTTAACAGGCTTTTTACCAAGCATTGTTGTATCCTACACTTAGGCCTCCAATAACAGCAGAATGGTATACAAGGTTAGTAACAGTTTTTTCAGTGCGCATTTTTAAAAATAAATAATTATAATTAATTAAAAAACATGAACGGCGATGATCTACTACAGCTACAGGGCAGCCTAAACCTTCCTGAACTTATGATTACAAATGAGACAAGTTGATGACCAAGCTATTATGCCCAAAAAGGAAAGACTGTATTCTTTGGCAGCATGCGGAAAAACAAAACAGTTCCTCGGAAATGAATTCAGCATAGAACAGATTCAACAGATGTCGCCACAAGACATTGTAAAGTATCATAACAGGTATGAAGCGCAACTGGGATCAAGAATGGTAAAAGTGTAGGGCAAACGGCTCTTAGTTGTACACTAAACTAGTAAGTAAATTTGCGCCTATTGATTCTGAACAAGACTTTATGTATGATTTAACGCAGGATCCAGTTTTAACAAAAATCATTAGAGTCTCTAGGATGTGATCTGTATTACAGATTTGGAACATTATTGTCACCGCTAATCATGGGATTAATTCCTTTTAATCATATAGATTTTGTTTCCCTAAAAATGACCGAGCAGAAAATCAGCAGAATCAGAAAACATTGAATCCGGTGGAGAAAGTGACCAGTAAAAAGCCTCCTCATCCTGGGCGCGTTGCGACAGGAAAAAAATTAGCAGAGTGGAACAAAAAAACAAAATTAAAATTACATAATATAACTCATAATGAAAAAGTGCTAGAGCCGCAGCCAGTTGTTTCAACGCCAGCTATAAAAACACCAGAACAAGTTGATTCAAGGCCTACGCCGCCAAAGTCTTCATGGAATATTGTACTAAAAGCAATTGTCATTTTTGGCGGTATTGCTGCTGGGGGTGGTTATTACGTTTATATAAATATATAAACAACGCAGCAAAAACCGAAGCAGTCAAAAAAATCTCAACCCTAAATACAGAAGCCGAACAAAAAAAACATGCCAGAACCGCCAACAACAAAAGTTCATTTTGATCCATTTCAGATGCAATAATACTTTAAGAACTTAATAAATAATTATAAGTTAACTTGAATAAGAACTTGGCTGTACTTAAAGGATGACTTAGTTATGATCTTAGGTTTGACTTGAGTAAGAACTTAGAAGTTACTTAGGATGACTTGAGTAAGCACTTGATTAAGAACTTGGGGCAACTTAATTAAGAACTTTATTAAGAACTTAATTATGAACTTGGGGTAACTTAGGGGTGACTTAATTAAGAACTTTATTAAGAACTTGGGGTGACTTGATTAAGAACTTGGGGTGCCTTGGGGTGACTTAGGGTGAAGGTGTCAAGTGTTTCAAAGCTCGGCTACAGCAGGAGGAGTGCGTGCATGTGAGTGGGCGTGAGAAGGGGGAGGGAGTGTGTGTGTGTGTGTGGTGTACACAGAGCTTTATTATTCGTTATGTGTAACACCACTTGGTGCAAGACGGCGCTGCGTTTTTGTGATTCATTGGCTCTTTTGTCGCAAGTTCAAAGCAGCCACCAGGTGCATTTAACAAAAGCCTGATTGAAATAAAACAAGGACAATTGTATAAAGTACACCCGGCGGCCGCCCGAAGGCAGCCTAAAAGTTTGTAACAGGGCGTGGAAGCAGGACGTTGAAGCAGGTGAAGCAAACGGTGTAGTAGGGCGTGAAGCAAAACCAAACACGAAGCACAAACAATAACACAGCCGAAGCAGGGCAGGTGCAAATGTCATAGGGCAGCAAACCGTACATGCATGATCGTTACTATATTTAGAGCCACGTCATTTACTATTTTGAAACCGTTCATGCATGATCGTTACTATATTTAGAGCCACATCATTTACTATTTTTGAAACCGTTCATGCATGATCGTTACTATATTTAGAGCCATGCCATTTACTATTTTTGAAACCGTTCATGCATGATCGTTACTATATTTAGAGCCACGTCATTTACTATTTTTGAAACCGTTCATGCATGATCGTTACTATTTTTTAGAGCCACGTCATTTACTATTTTTGAAACCGTTCATGCATGATCGTTACTATATTTAGAGCCACGTCATTTACTATTTTTAAAACCGTTCATGCATGATCGTACTATTTTTAAACACTTGTCTAACAGT
>CM031606.1:977087-987518 GCA_018398815.1 Conus ventricosus
CACACACAAATGGCACTTCTATTACTGTTCCAAAATTTGACCGTTAAAAACCGTTATTCTTGACATATTGTCCAATTGGGATGAAATTTGATATGTACACAGGCTTTAGCCCAGTGAGGACTAAAATACGGTTTCAAAAGTGCATATCGGTTATATAACCGTTAAACCGTTATTTTGCCGTTATTTTTTTATATATTGGTGGGTTTTAATGACATTTTGTATATAGAAAGGTCATCACACACAAATGGCACTTCCATGCAGTGTTTCAAATCTGGCCGTTAAAAACCGTTATTCTTGACTGTCACCGATCGGCGGTACTAAATCAGCCGTCTATGTGTTTGGAGTAATGGTAATTCGGAAATAGAGAGCATGTGCGCGTTTGCGTGTGCATATGTGTATATGTGTGTGTGCGAGAGTGCGTGTGTAAGATTGGGGTTTTGGTTAAGGTGGAAGGTTAGGCTTGGTAGGGGGCTGGGGAAATAAGACATACAATATTCTTAAATTCCAATCTTCTCTTGTTGAAGGGATGGAAGCAGGAGGTTGGTTTCGTTCCGATTGTTACCCTTTTGTTACTTTGGTTCTACACCAGAGAAGGCGGGGCAGGATATCGGCTGTTGTTGGTGTTGTCAAGTCTGAGTTGTTGTAGTAAATTGTCGTGTTGTTGCACGAGCAACAACTAGTCCGTTGGTCGGGCGTGTCAGCTCTGCAGAGGAATACGCTGCTCTGACCAATCGCTGTTTTGTGTTGTGAGTAGAGTTCGCTTGATTCCGACCAGGTCGGAATGCGTTGGGGTAGCTTCACTTCGGTCCCTGGTGTTCGTCTGAGTGGACGTGCCTTGTAGTTGCGGCGGGAGCGCCGTTAGTTGAGCTGAGTGACTTCGAGTCATAGTTAGGGCCAGGTCCTCGTCGGGTCTGGTGTGCCCTTGGCCTGTGCCGGGTTCTGTGTCGTCTTTGTTGGCAGCCACTTCAGCCAGTTGCAGACTGGTGTGGTTGAACGTCTGTCTGTCCAGTTGTTTCAGCAGGTATCCTGCTTCCGTCCTGAGGCTGGGCCAGATCACCGCAGTCTGCTGCCGCGTGACGGCAGGTGAGCGGTAGTTTCCCGTTGACTGCTGCTTTCCCGGGAGAGGGAGACCATCCAGGCCGTCTGCCGGCTGTGAGGCAGCTCTCCTCCTGCTACCAGGGTTCTTCCGGGAGTTCTCCAGCCACCTGTTGCTTTTCCCTGTTCAGGCGTCCTGAGAGGGGCGCTGCACCAGACCTTCCCTCACCCTCAGAGTCTGGCAGGGCCTTCAGAGGAGGAGGAGTCCTTCGAGCCCCGGACTCGTCGAGAGGGCGTCTGGTGTACGTTGGGTGTCGTGCCCAGCGTGGGAGAGGAATCAGACTGCAGGGAAGCCACGGTCGGCGCCGGGGTGTAGAGTCTTCGGGGAGAGGTCGGCCCGCGGGGGAGCCACGGTCAGCGCCGGGGTGTGGAGTCTTCGGGGAGAGTTCGGCCCGCGGGGAAGCCACGGTCAGCGCCAGGGTGCAGAGTCTTCCAGGGAGGTGTCAGCCTGTGAGGGGCCAAGTGCAGCGCCGAGGACTGGAGCTCTTTGGGCCGGGATGGGTTGTCCCATGGTTGGAGTAGAAGGGGTGTAGCGTTAGGCAGTAGAGTAAGGGTGCTAGCTACTGCCTCCTTTTGGGACGTAGTGGCCAGCACGGGGTAGGGTACTTGTCGTTGCCTCCTTAGGGACGCAGTGACCGGTGCGGTAGGGGTCCCGGGTCAAAAGAGAAGGGTGGGTCCTGGGGAGAGGTGTGGGTGGTAGTAGTTTAGAGATTAGAGTCCCTTGGGTTGGTCCTTGTCCCTAGTATTTAGCCACCACGTGTGCGGGCTATCTCTGCGTCCCTAGGTCGCAGTGATATACCGCAACTGGTGCTTTAGCATAGGTTAGTGTTCTCAGGGTCGTAGCAGGGTAGTGTGGGTCAGTGAAGAAGTGAGATACCGGTGTGTGGTTGTAGATGGACGTGAGTGGTGGCGCCATGGTATGTTTGTGTGTGTGAAATAAAGAGGTGCGCGTGATTGTAAAGCTGTGTTAGTGTGCTGTGTTGTCTGCTTTAGTGTGTAATAGGTGTGGGTAAGGGTGGTAGGGCCGTCCGGCTTAGCGACCGTGACACTTTGGTGGAGATGCGGGGTACTTAGGTGGTTCTGGGTAGGTGATAGGTAGCTAGAAGGGAGGTAGGGGGGTGTTGTGTCCGGTGTGTGGAATGTAAGTGGGTGGTTGGTGGGAGCGTACCAGTACCCTGGGAGGTGGTACGTAGTGTCCCTGTTCACTTCAGGCCGGTTTCCATTGGCATTGGGCAGGGCACTGGTGTTGGTGTGAATGGGTTGGCGCTACCGTGTGAGTGTTGTATGAGTGATCAATAATATATTGAGTGGTTGTTGGAAGTGCGAGTGACTACGCAGTACAGTGTAGGTGAGGTGCCGTAAGGGGACTAGGCGTCTGTTGTGTCCCTTAGATGTGGTATACCCCAGTGAGTAGAGTGGTACCCAGCCCGTGACTGTGCACGCTGTGTGCTCGGATATCCTGTGGGGGTTAAGAGCAGTGTAAGCCCAGGTGACTGTGTGTGGGAAGCTCGAGGGTGCGCAGTATTGTGGCATAGGGTATGCTGGGAGTGCCCCTGGACTTGAGGGGTGCAAGTGCGCTGTGATCGTGTGGGTGCGGCCTACCAGAGACAGTGAGGCCTGTGACTGGTAATCCATGTAAACTGGTGCGCATGCACAGCGGACGGTGGGAATACAGTGTCGCGTGATTGGGTCTGTGCCCAGACAGTGCATTGGTAATATTGTATGGGTGGGAGCCCATGTCGGTATATGTATGAGGTACACAAGTGTGGGTGGAGTTATGCTTGTTGCATGACTTATTGAGAGTATTGTGTACTTGTGCTGGGTTGCTTCAGGGGCTAGTGCGTAGTCGGGAACATCCAGTTGCGCTCAGATCGCATACTGTCCGTTGCTAGCTCTGTGGTGGTAGGGGTACCCTATGTCTAAATACACCCGAGCCCATCCGCAGTACGACCCCGATAGTGTCATGGATCCACAGGCTCCTACGGCAGATACCAAACCTAAGGTTAGTGACCAGGATGCGGGGGTGGATCAAGAACAGGGGACGGGGGCTTATGCAAAGTTTGCCAAGTTGGGAGCGGCGATGGGTTTAGCTGGGGGAGACCTCGCCAAGTTCGTCACAGACTCAGTACGTAATGAAGACGAGAAGCAAAGGTTAAAGCAGAAGGATGAGGATGAGAAGATAGCGAGAGAAGCAGAGTTGGAGCTCCGGATGGAGGAGAAAGTGTGGCAGAGGATGTTAAGGATCTGCTTTTTCAAGAACAGTTTCACCAGCTGCTGTCCCCAGAGTTCACGATTGAGGTCCGGAAGACATGCCCGAAAAATGTTGAACAAATGGCAACAGAAGCTACTGTTTTAGCAGAGGCCAAAAGATTGGGGAGGAAGGCGAAGCAAAGACCGAACGGTTAACCAGCCCAACCTGGGTAATAGGCAGGAAACGACAGAGAGCCAGCCTGCAGAGAGGTCCCAACAAAGTGATGGTGCACTGCAGCAGCCGAACAGGAGATCAGAAGGCCCTAGATCGACCATAATCTGTTTCAACTGCAAGAAGCCAGGCCACATCGCTAGGAAATGCCCTGAGCCCCATTCTGTTGGAGCGGTTCATTGTTGCGACCAGCCCCAAGCTCGAGTGGTCCCTACGTTGTGTCGCCCATGCGCTGAGCAGCGGTACGAGCCTGCGTGCGTTGTAGAAGTTAAGGCCCAGCGCACACTAGCGTCAAGCGTCAAGCGCTGCTCCGAGCATCACTTGTAGCACTGACGTCTGCTTCGCAGCGCGCGGCGTAGCTTGCATCTAGTATCTCTCACACACAGCGCCAGTCGCCTTGCGTCTTGTTACCTGAACTTCCATATTTGGAAGGAGCAAGGGGGGGTACTCCAAACTCAAACCTGACCTTGTAAACAAAATGGCTGGTTACGACAGGACTGCAGCCGATGATGATATACTTGCTGGTCTTGCTGTTATTGCTGCAGCTGTAGAAATATCACAAGAAGAGAAGAAGAAAGACGCCCCAAGCGTTCTACCTGACAATGTTATTAACTTCGACACTTCAGCGTCGTTAAGTCAGCCATCTTTCCTCAGAAGTTCCAGAGTTGCCGGTCTTCCTTCTCTTGCGATTGGCTGGTTTCGTGATCTCCGCGATCTCGAGCATCAAAATTAGAACAAGTCCTATCCTCAGGCGTCGAAAATCACGGAGCAACGAGTCAAAAATCTTGCCGCTCTGCAAAGCTCGCATACGTGGCGGCGCATCCAATTACGCCTCGCCGCAAAAAATCGCCGTGATCTTGAGATCTTGACGCTAGTGTGCACTGGGCCTAACGGAGCTCCGGCCAATGGATTACGAGACACTGGTGCCGGATACACCGTAGTGGCCAAGTGGTTGTTACCAGCAGACGCGTACACAGGAGAGACAGTTCCAGTAGTGTTGGCTGAATCCAGATGTAGGTCTGTGTTACCTGTGGCGGTAATAGAGTTGAAGTCGCCATTCATCGCAGGGAAGTTGGAAGTTTTGGTCATGAATAGCCCTGTGCAGGAAGTCCTGATCGGAAACTTTGCAAAGAAAGTAGGAGATTCCGGTTGGACACGTGTGCCTGTATACGCAGACCCGGCGTTGGTAGGGGCAGTGCAGACACGCGCGCAGAAAGCCAGGGAGCAGCAAGAACCAGTACCACTGCCCGTCGAGGAGTGCATTCTGAACACCTCTACCCAGCAGTTAATTCAGATGCAGGACCAGGATGAAACTTTGAGGAAGGCTCGGAGTGCGTGTGAAGCAGGGACGCACTTCCACACCAAGTTTGGACGAGTCGAGTACGCTCGGAAATCTGGTGTACTGGTCAGGCGGTTTGAGGGTCCCAAGGGACGTAGCGAGTCACATCTGCGTCCCAGCTGAACTACGGGCCACGGTGATGAAGCTAGCCCATGACGTACCCATGTATGGTCACTTAAGTACCACCCGAACCAAGGAGCGAGTTGGTCGCCATTTTTATTGGCCAGGCATGCATGCTGACATTCGTCGGTACTGCCAGTCATGTGTCCAGTGTCAGCGTACTGTTAAGGGAAGAGTCTTAAGAGTTTCCCTTGTAAGGAAGCCACTGATGCGCAGGCCCATGCAGATACTGAGGGATCTATGGTTGCAACCAGAAAGGCAAGAGTTCCGCACAGCGGCAGAGGACGTCGTTAACTTGAGGAACAAGGTAGCTGAGACGTGTGAGTTGACAAGAAGAACTTAGCAACAGCAGGTTGCAGGTACAAGCGACATTTTCATTTGAGGACGAAACCCAGGAAGGTAGCTGTGGGGTCTAGAGTACTAGTGGGAGGATCACAAGGTGGGCACTGCAGCTGCAGCCATTCCAGTTTATGGTGCAGGCAGTGTCTGGAAAGGACAATGTGGCGACAGACTTCTTGAGTCGCTTGCCGTAGAGAGAGAGAGAGAGAGAGAGAGAGAGAGAGAGAGAGAGAGAGAGAGAGTGAGAGAGAGAGAGAGAGAGAGAGAGAGAACCTGTAAGTTACATTTACCTGTGTCAAGAGGGGTTGACCTTGTCGAAGATATGCATGTGTCAGTGTCATTGGAAGAGAATGACGTAGCAAAGTGTTGCTTGGGGTGTGGTATTTGTAGCACGTGTTGCATAGCGGTCGTGCATGGTCAGAGCACCCTCAGTTATGAAGTTTATATATAGACCGTAATGTAACGGCTGCCTGTAAGTGCCTGCGTTAAGGTCGTGGAAGGCAGAATTGGACCAGAGTGGTTAATGTATTCTGTGGTTAATGATGTATTTAAAAGTGTTGGTGGAATGATGATGGGGTGCATCAAAAGTAACAGCAGGGGAGAGTGAGTGGTGTGGAGTTGGATTGTTATAGGTAGGGTGTGAGTAAACGCCGATCGAGTGAGAAGTTTTTGTTGGTTTTAATCTGTAGTTAAAACTTAGGCAGGGGGGTGTGTCACCGATCGGCGGTACTAAATCAGCCGTCTATGTGTTTGGAGTAATGGTAATTCGGAAATAGAGAGCATGTGCGCGTTTGCGTGTGCATATGTGTATATGTGTGTGTGCGAGAGTGCGTGTGTAAGATTGGGGTTTTGGTTAAGGTGGAAGATTAGGCTTGGTAGGGGGCTGGGGAAATAAGACATACAATATTCTTAAATTCCAATCTTCTCTTGTTGAAGGGATGGAAGCAGGAGGTTGGTTTCGTTCCCGATTGTTACCCTTTTGTTACTTTGGTTCTACACCAGAGAAGGCGGGGCAGGATATCGGCTGTTGTTGGTGTTGTCAAGTCTGAGTTGTTGTAGTAAATTGTCGTGTTGTTGCACGAGCAACAACTAGTCCGTTGGTCGGGCGTGTCAGCTCTGCAGAGGGATACGCTGCTCTGACCAATCGCTGTTTTGTGTTGTGAGTAGAGTTCGCTTGATTCCGACCAGGTCGGAATGCGTTGGGGTAGCTTCACTTCGGTCCCTGGTGTTCGTCGGAGTGGACGTGCCTTGTAGTTGCGGCGGGAGCGCCGTTAGTTGAGCTGAGTGACTTCGAGTCATAGTTAGGGCCAGGTCCTCGTCGGGTCTGGTGTGCCCTTGGCCTGTGCCGGGTTCTGTGTCGTCTTTGTTGGCAGCCACTTCAGCCAGTTGCAGAACTGGTGTGGTTGAACGTCTGTCTGTCCAGTTGTTTCAGCAGGTATCCTGCTTCCGTCCTGAGGCTGGGCCAGATCACCGCAGTCTGCTGCCGCGTGACGGCAGGTGAGCGGTAGTTTCCCGTTGACTGCTGCTTTCCCGGGAGAGGGAGACCATCCAGGCCGTCTGCCGGCTGTGAGGCAGCTCTCCTCCTGCTACCAGGGTTCTTCCGGGAGTTCTCCAGCCACCTGTTGCTCTTCCCTGTTCAGGCGTCCTGAGAGAGGGCGCTGCACCAGACCTTCCCTCACCCTCAGAGTCTGGCAGGGCCTTCAGAGGAGGAGGAGTCCTTCGAGCCCCGGACTCGTCGAGAGGGCGTCTGGTGTACGTTGGGTGTCGTGCCCAGCGTGGGAGAGGAATCAGACTGCAGGGAAGCCACGGTCGGCGCCGGGGTGTAGAGTCTTCGGGGAGAGGTCGGCCCGCGGGGGAGCCACGGTCAGCGCTGGGGTGTGGAGTCTTCGGGGAGAGGTCGGCCCGCGGGGAAGCCACGGTCAGCGCCAGGGTGCAGAGTCTTCCAGGGAGGTGTCAGCCTGTGAGGGGCCAAGTGCAGCGCCGAGGACTGGAGCTCTCTGGGCCGGGATGGGTTGTCCCATGGTTGGAGTAGAAGGGGTGTAGCGTTAGGCAGTAGGGTAAGGGTGCTAGCTACTTCCTCCTTTTGGGACGTAGTGGCCAGCACGGGGTAGGGTACTTGTCGTTGCCTCCCTTAGGGACGCAGTGACCGGTGCGGTAGGGGTCCCGGGTCAAAAGAGAAGGGTGGGTCCTGGGGAGAGGTGTGGGTGGTAGTAGTTTAGAGATTAGAGTCCCTTGGGTTGGTCCTTGTCCCTAGTATTTAGCCACCACGTGTGCGGGCTATCTCTGCGTCCCTAGGTCGCAGTGATATACCGCAACTGGTGCTTTAGCATAGGTTAGTGTTCTCAGGGTCATAGCAGGGTAGTGTGGGTCAGTGAAGAAGTGGGATTACCGGTGTGTGGTTGTAGATGGACGTGAGTGGTGGCGCCATGGTATGTTTGTGTGTGTGAAATAAAGAGGTGCGCGTGATTGTAAAGCTGTGTTAGTGTGCTGTGTTGTCTGCTTTAGTGTGTAATAGGTGTGGGTAAGGGTGGTAGGGCCGTCCGGCTTAGCGACCGTGACATTGACATATTGTCCGATTTGGATGAATTTGGTATGTACATAGGCTTTAGCCCAGTGAAGACTAAAATATCGGTTTCAAAAGTGCATATCGGTTATATAACCGTTAAACCGTTATTTTACCGTTATTATTATATATATAGGTCACAATTCACTGCCAAAACAGTCATCCAGGGCACGCTGGAAGGCAGCAGACGAAGGGGACGACAAGCCAAATGCTGGATGGACAACATCAAAGAATGGACCAGGATGGATGGCCCTACGCTGATGCGACAGGCAGAGGACAGGGCCGGATGGCGGTGCCTGGCTTCGAGAGTGTCTCTCATCTCTCCTCTACGCCCATCATGGGCAAGAGAATGATGATGATGATGATTATGTATATTGGTGGGTTTTAATGCAATTTTGTATATAGAAAGGTCATCACACACAAATGGCACTTCCATGCAGTGTTTCAAAATCTGACCGTTAAGACCGTTATTCTTGACATATTGTCCGATTTGGATGAAATTTGGTATGTACACAGGCTTTAGCCCAGTGAGGACTAAAATACCAGTTTCAAAAGTGTACATCGGTTAAATAACCGTTTAAAACCGTTATTTTGCCATTATTTCTTATCTCATAAAACACTTGGCCGATTTATAAGCGGTTTGGAAAACTGGGAGTACGTTTATATGCTTCGCATCTTGTTGTATTTTGGGCTGGACAGTAAATGATTTTTATGTGTCTCTTCCTGATGCAAAGGAAAGATGTTGATGCATGCCCCTGATGTTTACGAATAATGTGATACATATTCCTCTTTTTTTGCTGGGGATAGATACTAATGCATCCCCATTGTATTTATGAAATCTTTGATTGTAGGGGAAGCAGTTGTCCTTTTTCCTCCTTCGTGGAGTGGAGGTATAAATGAAATGATTTAGTGCTGGAGTTTGATTAATAACATTTGTATTCCCGTAGAAGGAGGGGAAACAATTTTTTCTTGTGTTGTGTTTATTATTTGGCGTGCCTTGGGTGAGAGGAGTGATTGCGTGTACGTGCGGAGTGTACTTTGGGCGGATGTGCATATGTGTGTACGACCCCTAGAGTATGTCAGAGTACTTTAGAATGGGAACGAAGAAATGCTGTGTGTCTGTCTGTCTGTCTGTCTGTCCGTCCGTCCGTCCGTGGTCAAAATGTGTTCCACTCACTCCAGACAAATCTACCGGGCCGATCTTTCTGAAATTTTGTAGGTAAGTTCATTATGGGTCACGGATGATGCCCGATGTGTTATTGTATCGTTATCGCCGTTACTAACGGCTATAACGGCCCATATCCGTTTTTTCGTCTTTATGGAATACCTCAGAAAGTACTTTGCCGATCTTTCTGAAAATTTGTAAGTATCTTCATTATGGGTCACGGATGATGCCCGATGTGTTGTTTTATCGTTATAGCCGTCACTAACGACTACAACGGCCCATAACGGTTTTTCTTTTTTTTTTATGGAATACCTCAGAAAGTACCTGGCCGATCTTTCTGAAAATTTGTAGGTATGTTCATTATGGGTCACGGATGATGCCCGATGTGTTATGCTACCGTTATAGCCGTCACTAAAGACTATAACGGCCGGTGTCGTATATAATACTGTCGCTCATAAAATCGTGTCGCAGCGACAGTATTTCCCGGGAAATACTGCATTTTATGGACAGCTACAATATTCTATGGGACATTTTTCGTGAAAAGTTGTCGCGCGACATTTTTTTTCCAGCAATTATTGTCGCTGCAACAATATTTCACGTGAAATGCTATCGCTGCGATACAATTCCACGGCGACAGTATTATATACGACACCGGCCCATAACGGTTTTTCTTCTGTATGGAATATCTCAGAAAGTACTTGGCCGTTCTATCTGAAAATTTGTAGGTCTGTTCATTATGGGTCTCAGATGATGGCCAATGTTTACCGTTATAGCCGTTACTAACGACTATAACGGCCCAAAACGCTTTTTCCTCTTTATGGAATATTTCATGCGTAATCAAGATAAACTGGGAGTACGTTTACATGCTTTGCATCTTGGTTTTTTTTTTTTCCTTTTTTTTTCTTGTTTTTTTTTTTGTTTTTTTTTGCTGTCCCATCTTCTGTGCCAATTCAATGGCAGGGCACCCACGCCGCTCATTCCGACACCCCGTCCCCACCCCACAGCCCGGCAAGGCCCGCCGCAGTCACGGCACCAGTAATCCACAGGGAGCAGTCAATGTCAAGTCGTCAAGAGGCAACCCACCGGAGGAGACACTGCATTGATGCCGAGTCACTTCGGTGGAGTTCAGTGGCGTCCGTTCTGACAGGGACGTACAGCAAAGGGATGCGCAGCTGGCCGGCTTCCCCTTCTCTGAGTCACTAACGAAGTACTGAAAGGGGCGGGCCCCACAACTAGTGCGTACAGAACTTCGGTGTCGGTGGTAACATGGAGTTTGGCAGCCAAAACACGTTGAGGTAAGCATCTTTTTCCATATTCAGCGGTTGTTATGGTTTACTATAGGACATGTGTTATGACTTTGTGTTGTGGAGGAATGTAGATGAACTTCG
>CM031606.1:993518-1003518 GCA_018398815.1 Conus ventricosus
AGCGGCGTGGGTGCCTGCCATTGAATTGGCACAGAAGATGGGACAGCAAAAAAAAACAAAAAAAAAAAACAGAAAAAAAAAAAAGGAAAAAAAAAAAAAACCAAGATGCAAAGCATGTAAACGTACTCCCAGTTTATCTTGATTACGCATTGAAATATTCCATAAAGGGAAAAAAAAAGCGTTTTGGGCCGTTATAGTCGTTAGTAACGGCTATAACGGTAAACATTGGCCATCATCTGAGACCCATAATGAACAGACCTACAAATTTTCAGATAGAACGGCAAGTACTTTCTGAGATATTCCATACAGAAGAAAAACCGTTATGGGCCGGTGTCGTATATAATACTGTCGCCGTGGAATTGTATCGCAGCGATAGCATTTCACGTGAAATATTGTTGCAGCGACAATATTGCTGGAAAAAAAATGTCGCGCGACAACTTTTCACGATAAAATGTCCCATAGAATATTGTTAGCTGTCATAAAATGCAGTATTTCCGGGAAATACTGTCGCTGCGACACGATTTTTATGAGCGACAGTATTATATACGACACCGGCCGTTATAGTCTTTAGTGACGGCTTTAACGGTAGCATAACACATCGGGCATCATCCGTGACCATAATGAACATACCTACAAATTTTCAGAAAGATCGGCCAGGTACTTTCTGAGGTATTCCATAAAAAAAAAGAAAAAAACCGTTATGGGCGTTGTAGTCGTTAGTGACGGCTATAACGATAAAACAACACACTCGGGATCATCCGTGACCATAATGAAGATACTTACAAATTTTCAGAAAGATCGGCAAAGTACTTTCTGAGGTATTCCATAAAGACGAAAACGGATATGGGCCGTTATAGCCGTTAGTAACGGCGATAACGATACAATAACACATCGGGCATCATCCGTGACCCATAATGAACTTACCTACAAAATTTCAGAAAGATCGGCCGGTAGATTTGTCTGGAGTGAGTGGAACACATTTTGACCACGGACGGACGGCGGACAGACAGACAGACAGACGACCACGCATTTCTTCGTTCCCATTCTAAGTACTTGACATACTCTAGGGGTCGTACACACATATGCACATCCGCCCAAAGTACACTCGCACGTACACGCAATCATCTCTCACCCAAGGCACGCCAAATAATAAACACAACACAAGAAAAAATTGTTTCCCCTCCTTCTACGGGAATACAAATGTTATTAATCAAACTCCAGCACTTTAAATCATTTCATTTATACTCCACTCCACGAAGGAGGAAAAAGGACAACTGCTTCCCCTACAATCAAAGATTTCATAAATACAATGGGGATGCATTAGTATCTATCCCCAGCAAAAAAAGAGGAATATGTATCACATTATTCGTAAACATCAGGGGCATGCATCAACATCTTTCCTTTGCATCAGGAAGAGACACATAAAAATCATTTACTGTCCAGCCCAAAATACAACAAGATGCGAAGCATATAAACGTACTCCAGTTTTCCAAACCGCTTATAAATCGGCCAAGTGTTTTATGAGATAAGAAATAATGGCAAAATAACGGTTTTAACGGTTATTTAACCGATGTACACTTTTGAAACTGGTATTTTAGTCCTCACTGGGCTAAAGCCTGTGTACATACCAAATTTCATCCAAATCGGACAATATGTCAAGAATAACGGTCTTAACGGTCAGATTTTGAAACACTGCATGGAAGTGCCATTTGTGTGTGATGACCTTTCTATATACAAAATTGCATTAAAACCCACCAATATACATAATCATCATCATCATCATTCTCTTGCCCATGATGGGCGTAGAGGAGAGATGAGAGACACTCTCGAAGCCAGGCACCGCCATCCGGCCCTGTCCTCTGCCTGTCGCATCAGCGTAGGGCCATCCATCCTGGTCCATTCTTTGATGTTGTCCATCCAGCATTTGGCTTGTCGTCCCCTTCGTCTGCTGCCTTCCAGCGTGCCCTGGATGACTGTTTTGGGCAGTGAATTGTGACCTATATATATAATAATAACGGTAAAATAACGGTTTAACGGTTATATAACCGATATGCACTTTTGAAACCGATATTTTAGTCTTCACTGGGCTAAAGCCTATGTACATACCAAATTCATCCAAATCGGACAATATGTCAATGTCACGGTCGCTAAGCCGGACGGCCCTACCACCCTTACCCACACTATTACACACTAAAGCAGACAACACAGCACACTAACACAGCTTTACAATCACGCGCACCTCTTTATTTCACACACACAAACATACCATGGCGCCACCACTCACGTCCATCTACAACCACACACCGGTATCCCACTTCTTCACTGACCCACACTACCCTGCTATGACCCTGAGAACACTAACCTATGCTAAAGCACAGTTGCGGTATATCACTGCGACCTAGGGACGCAGAGATAGCCCGCACACGTGGTGGCTAAATACTAGGGACAAGGACCAACCCAAGGGACTCTAATCTCTAAACTACTACCACCCACACCTCTCCCCAGGACCCACCCTTCTCTTTTGACCCGGGACCCCTACCGCACCGGTCACTGCGTCCCTAAGGGAGGCAACGACAAGTACCCTACCCCGTGCTGGCCACTACGTCCCAAAAGGAGGAAGTAGCTAGCACCCTTACCCTACTGCCTAACGCTACACCCCTTCTACTCCAACCATGGGACAACCCATCCCGGCCCAGAGAGCTCCAGTCCTCGGCGCTGCACTTGGCCCCTCACAGGCTGACACCTCCCTGGAAGACTCTGCACCCTGGCGCTGACCGTGGCTTCCCCGCGGGCCGACCTCTCCCCGAAGACTCCACACCCAGCGCTGACCGTGGCTCCCCCGCGGGCCGACCTCTCCCCGAAGACTCTACACCCCGGCGCCGACCGTGGCTTCCCTGCAGTCTGATTCCTCTCCCACGCTGGGCACGACACCCAACGTACACCAGACGCCCTCTCGACGAGTCCGGGGCTCGAAGGACTCCTCCTCCTCTGAAGGCCCTGCCAGACTCTGAGGGTGAGGGAAGGTCTGGTGCAGCGCCCTCTCTCAGGACGCCTGAACAGGGAAGAGCAACAGGTGGCTGGAGAACTCCCGGAAGAACCCTGGTAGCAGGAGGAGAGCTGCCTCACAGCCGGCAGACGGCCTGGATGGTCTCCCTCTCCCGGGAAAGCAGCAGTCAACGGGAAACTACCGCTCACCTGCCGTCACGCGGCAGCAGACTGCGGTGATCTGGCCCAGCCTCAGGACGGAAGCAGGATACTGCTGAAACAACTGGACAGACAGACGTTCAACCACACCAGTTCTGCAACTGGCTGAAGTGGCTGCCAACAAAGACGACACAGAACCCGGCACAGGCCAAGGGCACACCAGACCCGACGAGGACCTGGCCCTAACTATGACTCGAAGTCACTCAGCTCAACTAACGGCGCTCCCGCCGCAACTACAAGGCACGTCCACTCCGACGAACACCAGGGACCGAAGTGAAGCTACCCCAACGCATTCCGACCTGGTCGGAATCAAGCGAACTCTACTCACAACACAAAACAGCGATTGGTCAGAGCAGCGTATCCCTCTGCAGAGCTGACACGCCCGACCAACGGACTAGTTGTTGCTCGTGCAACAACACGACAATTTACTACAACAACTCAGACTTGACAACACCAACAACAGCCGATATCCTGCCCCGCCTTCTCTGGTGTAGAACCAAAGTAACAAAAGGGTAACAATCGGGAACGAAACCAACCTCCTGCTTCCATCCCTTCAACAAGAGAAGATTGGAATTTAAGAATATTGTATGTCTTATTTCCCCAGCCCCCTACCAAGCCTAATCTTCCACCTTAACCAAAACCCCAATCTTACACACGCACTCTCGCACACACACATATACACATATGCACACGCAAACGCGCACATGCTCTCTATTTCCGAATTACCATTACTCCAAACACATAGACGGCTGATTTAGTACCGCCGATCGGTGACACACCCCCCTGCCTAAGTTTTAACTACAGATTAAAACCAACAAAAACTTCTCACTCGATCGGCGTTTACTCACACCCTACCTATAACAATCCAACTCCACACCACTCACTCTCCCCTGCTGTTACTTTTGATGCACCCCATCATCATTCCACCAACACTTTTAAATACATCATTAACCACAGAATACATTAACCACTCTGGTCCAATTCTGCCTTCCACGACCTTAACGCAGGCACTTACAGGCAGCCGTTACATTACGGTCTATATATAAACTTCATAACTGAGGGTGCTCTGACCATGCACGACCGCTATGCAACACGTGCTACAAATACCACACCCCAAGCAACACTTTGCTACGTCATTCTCTTCCAATGACACTGACACATGCATATCTTCGACAAGGTCAACCCCTCTTGACACAGGTAAATGTAACTTACAGGTTCTCTCTCTCTCTCTCTCTCTCTCTCTCTCTCTTCTCTCTCTCTCTCTCTCTCTCTCTCTCTCTCTCTCTCTTACGGCAAGCGACTCAAGAAGTCTGTCGCCACATTGTCCTTTCCAGACACTGCCTGCACCATAAACTGGAATGGCTGCAGCTGCAGTGCCCACCTTGTGATCCTCCCACTAGTACTCTAGACCCCACAGCTACCTTCCTGGGTTTCGTCCTCAAATGAAAATGTCGCTTGTACCTGCAACCTGCTGTTGCTAAGTTCTTCTTTGTCAACTCACACGTCTCAGCTACCTTGTTCCTCAAGTTAACGACGTCCTCTGCCGCTGTGCGGAACTCTTGCCTTTCTGGTTGCAACCATAGATCCCTCAGTATCTGCATGGGCCTGCGCATCAGTGGCTTCCTTACAAGGGAAACTCTTAAGACTCTTCCCTTAACAGTACGCTGACACTGGACACATGACTGGCAGTACCGACGAATGTCAGCATGCATGCCTGGCCAATAAAAATGGCGACCAACTCGCTCCTTGGTTCGGTGGTACTTAAGTGACCATACATGGGTACGTCATGGGCTAGCTTCATCACCGTGGCCCGTAGTTCAGCTGGGACGCAGATGTGACTCGCTACGTCCTTGGGACCCTCAAACCGCCTGACCAGTACACCAGATTTCCGAGCGTACTCGACTCGTCCAAACTTGGTGTGGAAGTGCGTCCCTGCTTCACACGCACTCCGAGCCTTCCCCAAAGTTTCATCCTGGTCCTGCATCTGAATTAACTGCTGGGTAGAGGTGTTCAGAATGCACTCCTCGACGGGCAGTGGTACTGGTTCTTGCTGCTCCCTGGCTTTCTGCGCGCGTGTCTGCACTGCCCCTACCAACGCCGGGTCTGCGTATACAGGCACACGTGTCCAACCGGAATCTCCTACTTTCTTTGCAAAGTTTCCGATCAGGACTTCCTGCACAGGGCTATTCATGACCAAAACTTCCAACTTCCCTGCGATGAATGGCGACTTCAACTCTATTACCGCCACAGGTAACACAGACCTACATCTGGATTCAGCCAACACTACTGGAACTGTCTCTCCTGTGTACGCGTCTGCTGGTAACAACCACTTGGCCACTACGGTGTATCCGGCACCAGTGTCTCGTAATCCATTGGCCGGAGCTCCGTTAGGCCCAGTGCACACTAGCGTCAAGATCTCAAGATCACGGCGTTTTTTTGCGGCGAGGCGTAATTGGATGCGCCGCCACGTATGCGAGCTTTGCAGAGCGGCAAGATTTTTGACTCTTTGCTCCGTGATTTTTCGACCCCTGAGGATAGGATTGTTCTAATTTTGATGCTCGAGATCGCGGAGTCACGAAACCAGCCAATCGCAAGAGAAGGAAAAACGGCAACTCTGGAACTTTGGGGAAAAAGAGGGGCTGACTTTAACGACGCTGAAGTGTCGAAGTTAATAACATTGTCAGGTAGAACGCTTGGGGCGTCTTTCTTCTTCTTCTTTTGTGATATTTCTCAGCGGCAGCAATAACAGCAAGACCAGCAAGTATATCATCATCGGCTGCAGTCCTGTCCGAAACCAGCCATTTTGTTTAAAAGGGGTCAGGTTTGGAGTTTGGAGTACCCCCCCTTGCTCCTTCCAAATATGGAAGTTCAGGTAACAAGACGCAAGGCGCTGGCGCTGTGTGGGGGAGAGATACTAGAGGCAAGCTCGCCGCGCGCTGCGAAGCAGACGTCAGTGCTACAAGTGATGCTCGGAGCAGCGCTTGACGCTTGACGCTAGTGTGCGCTGGGCCTTAACTTCTACAAACGCACGCAGGCTCGTACCCCCTGCTCAGCGCATGGGCGAACAACGTAGGGACCACTCGAGCTTGGGGCTGGTCGCAACAATGAACCGCTCCAACAGAATGGGCTCAGGGCATTTCCTAGCGATGTGGCCTGGCTTCTTGCAGTTGAAACAGATTAGGGTCGATCTAGGGCCTTCTGATCTCCTGTTCGGCTGCTGCAGTGCACCATCACTTTGTTGGGACCTCTCTGCAGGTGGCTCTCTGTCGTTTCCGCCTATTACCCCGGTTGGGCTGGTTAACCGTTCGGTCTTGCTTCGCCTTCCTCCCCAATCTTTTGGTCTGCTAAAACAGTAGCTTCTGTTGCCATTTGTTCAACATTTTTCGGGCATGTCTTCCGGGCCTCAATCGTGAACTCTGGGGACAGCAGCTGGTTTAAACTGTTTTGAAAAAAGCAGATCCTTAACATCCTCTGCCACACTTTTCCTCCATCCGGAGCTCCAACTCTGCTTCTCTCGCTATCTTCTCATCCTCATCCTTCTGCTTTAACCCTTTTCTTCTCGTCTTCATTTTCGTACTGAGTCTGTGACGAACTTGGCGAGGGCTCCCCAGCTAAACCCATCGCCGCTCCAACTTTGGGAAATTTGCAAAAAGCCCCGTCCCCGTTCTTGATCCACCCCGCATCCTGGTCACTAACCTTAGGTTTTGGTATCTGCCCTTGGAGCCTGTGGATCCATGACACTATCGGGGTCGTACTGCGGATGGGCTCGGGTGTATTTAGACATAGGGTACCCCTACCACCACAGAGCTAGCAACGGACAGTATGCGATCTGAGCGCAACTGGATGTTTCCCGACTACGCACTAGGCCCTGAAGCAACCCGCACAAGTACACAATACTCTCAATAAGTCATGCAAAAGCATAAATCCACCCCCACTTGTGTACCTCATACATATACCGACATGGGCTCCCACCCATACAATATTACCAATGCACTGTCTGGGCAAGACCCAATCACGCGACATGTATTCCCACCGTCCGTGTGCATGCGCACCAGTTTACATGGATTACCAGTCAAAAGGCTCACTGTCTTGGGAGGCCGCACCCACACGATCACAGCGCACTTGCCCCCCTCAAGTCCAGGGGCACTCCCAGCATACCCTATGCCCCAATACTGCGCACCCTCGAGCTTCCACACACAGTCACCTGGGCTTACACTGCTCTTAAACCCCCCCAGGATATCCGAAGCACACAGCGTGCACAGTCACGGGCTGGGTACCACTCTACTCACTGGGGTTTACCACATCTAAGGGACACAACAGAGCCTAGTCCCCTTACGGCACCTCACCTACACTGTACTGCGTAGTCACTCGCATTTCCCAACAACCACTCAATATTTATTGATCACTCATACAACACTCACACGGTAGCGCCAACCCATTCACACCAACACCAGTGCCCTGCCCAATGCCAATGGAAACCGGCCTGAAGTGAACAGGGGACACTACGTACCACCTCCCAGGGTACTGGTACGCTCCCACCAACCACCCACTTACATTCCACACACCGGACACAACACCCCCCTACCTCCCTTCTAGCTCCCTATAAACCTACCCAGAACCACCTAAGTACCCCGCATCTCCACCAAAGTGTCACGGTCGCTAAGCCGGACGGCCTACCACCCCTTTCCCACACCTATTACACACTAAAGCAGACAACACAGCACACTAACACAGCTTTACAATCACGCGCACCTCTTTATTTCACACACACAAACATACCATGGCGCCACCACTCACGTCCATCTACAACCACACACCGGTATCTCACTTCTTCACTGACCCACACTACCCTGCTACGACCCTGAGAACACTAACCTATGCTAAAGCACCAGTTGCGGTATATCACTGCGACCTAGGGAGCAGAGATAGCCCGCACACGTGGTGGCTAAATACTAGGGACAAGGACCAACCCAAGGGACTCTAATCTCTAAACTACTACCACCCACACCTCTCCCCAGGACCCACCCTTCTCTTTTGACCCGGGACCCCTACCGCACCGGTCACTGCGTCCCTAAGGGAAGGCAACGACAAGTACCCTACCCCGTGCTGGCCACTACGTCCCAAAAGGAGGCAGTAGCTAGCACCCTTACTCTACTGCCTAACGCTACACCCCTTCTACTCCAACCATGGGACAACCCATCCCGGCCCAAAGAGCTCCAGTCCTCGGCGCTGCACTTGGCCCCTCACAGGCTGACACCTCCCTGGAAGACTCTGCACCTGGCGCTGACCGTGGCTTCCCCGCGGGCCGAACTCTCCCCGAAGACTCCACACCCCGGCGCTGACCGTGGCTCCCCGCGGGCCGACCTCTCCCGAAGACTCTACACCCCGGCGCCGACCGTGGCTTCCCTGCAGTCTGATTCCTCTCCACGCTGGGCACGACACCAACGTACACCAGACGCCCTCTCGACGAGTCCGGGGCTCGAAGGACTCCTCCTCCTCTGAAGGCCTGCCAGACTCTGAGGGTGAGGGAAGGTCTGGTGCAGCGCCCTCTCTCAGGACGCCTGAACAGGGAAAAGCAAACAGGTGGCTGGAGAACTCCCGGAAGAACCCTGGTAGCAGGAGGAGAGCTGCCTCACAGCCGGCAGACGGCCTGGATGGTCTCCCTCTCCGGGGAAAGCAGCAGTCAACGGGAAAACTACCGCTCACCTGCCGTCACGCGGCAGCAGACTGCGGTGATCTGGCCCAGCCTCAGGACGGAAGCAGGATACCTGCTGAAACAACTGGACAGACAGACGTTCAACCACACCAGTTCTGCAACTGGCTGAAGTGGCTGCCAACAAAGACGACACAGAACCCGGCACAGGCCAAGGGCACACCAGACCCGACGAGGACTGGCCCTAACTATGACTCGAAGTCAACTCAGCTCAACTACGGCGCTCCCGCCGCAACTACAAGGCACGTCCACTCAGACGAACACCAGGGACCGAAGTGAAGCTACCCCAACGCATTCCGACCTGGTCGGAATCAAGCGAACTCTACTCACAACACAAAACAGCGATTGGTCAGAGCAGCGTATTCCTCTGCAGAGCTGACACGCCCGACCAACGGACTAGTTGTTGCTCGTGCAACAACACGACAATTTACTACAACAACTCAGACTTGACAACACCAACAACAGCCGATATCCTGCCCCGCCTTCTCTGGTGTAGAACCAAAGTAACAAAAGGGTAACAATCGGGAACGAAACCAACCTCCTGCTTCCATCCCTTCAACAAGAGAAGATTGGAATTTAAGAATATTGTATGTCTTATTTCCCCAGCCCCCTACCAAGCCTAACCTTCCACCTTAACCAAAACCCCAATCTTACACACGCACTCTCGCACACACACATATACACATATGCACACGCAAACGCGCACATGCTCTCTATTTCCGAATTACCATTACTCCAAACACATAGACGGCTGATTTAGTACCGCCGATCGGTGACAGTCAAGAATAACGGTTTTTAACGGCCAGATTTTGAAACACTGCATGGAAGTGCCATTTGTGTGTGATGACCTTTCTATATACAAAATGTCATTAAAACCCACCAATATATAAAAAAATAACGGCAAAATAACGGTTTAACGGTTATATAACCGATATGCACTTTTGAAACCGGTATTTTAGTCCTCACTGGGCTAAAGCCTGTGTACATATCAAATTTCATCCCAATTGGACAATATGTCAAGAATAACGGTTTTTAACGGTCAAATTTTGGAACAGTATATAGAAGTGCCATTTGTGTGTGATA
>CM031606.1:1008518-1010637 GCA_018398815.1 Conus ventricosus
TGTGTGTGTGTACTGTTAGACAAGTGTTTTAAAATAGTAACGATCATGCATGAACGGTTTTAAAAATAGTAAATGACGTGGCTCTAAATATAGTAACGATCATGCATGAACGGTTTCAAAAAATAGTAAATGACGTGGCTCTAAAAAATAGTAACGATCATGCATGAACGGTTTCAAAAATAGTAAATGACGTGGCTCTAAATATAGTAACGATCATGCATGAACGGTTTCAAAAATAGTAAATGGCATGGCTCTAAATATAGTAACGATCATGCATGAACGGTTTCAAAAATAGTAAATGATGTGGCTCTAAATATAGTAACGATCATGCATGAACGGTTTCAAAAATAGTAAATGACGTGGCTCTAAATATAGTAACGATCATGCATGTACGGTTTGCTGCCCTATGACATTTGCACCTGCCCTGCTTCGGCTGTGTTTTGTTTGTGCTTCGTGTTTGTGTTTTGCTTCAACGCCCTTAACTACACCGTTTGCTTCCCCTGCTTCAACGCCCTGCTTCCACGCCCTGTTACAAACTTTTAGGCTGCCTTCGGGCGGCCGCCGGGTGTACTTTATAAAATTTGTCTTGTTTTATTCAATCAGGCTTTTGTTAAATGCACCTGGTGGCTGCTTTGAACTTGCGACAAAGAGCCAATGAATCACAAAAACGCAAGCGCCGTCTTGCACCAAGTGGTGTTACACATAACGAATAATAAAGCTCTGTGTACACCACACACACACACACTCCCCCCCCCTTCTCACGCCCACTCACATGCACGCACTCCTCCTGCTGTAGCCGAGCTTTGAAACACTTGACACCTTCACCCTAAGTCACCCCAAGGCACCCAAGTTCTTAATCAAGTCACCCCAAGTTCTTAATAAAGTTCTTAATTAAGTCACCCCTAAGTTACCCAAGTTCATAATTAAGTTTTAATAAAGTTCTTAATTAATTGCCCCAAGTTCTTAATCAAGTGCTTACTCAAGTCATCCTAAGTAACTTCTAAGTTCTTACTCAAGTCAACCTAAGATCATAACTAAGTCATCCTTTAAGTACAGCCAAGTTCTTATTCAAGTTAACTTATAATTATTTATTAAGTTCTTAAAGTATTATTGCATCTGAAATGGATCAAAATGAACTTTTGTTGTTGGGTTCTGGCATGTTTTTTTTGTTCGGCTTCTGTATTTAGTGGTTGAGTTTTTTTTTGACTGCTTCGGTTTTTGCTGGCGTTTGTTTATATATTTTATAAACGTAATAACCACCCCCAGCAGCAATACCGCCAAAAATGACAATTGCTTTTAGTACAATATTCCATGAAGACTTTGGCGGCGTAGGCCTTGAATCAACTTGTTCTGGTGTTTTTATATAGCTGGCGTTGAAACAACTGGCTGCGGCTCTAGCACTTTTTCATTATGAGTTATATTATGTAATTTTAATTTTGTTTTTTTGTTCCACTCTGCTAATTTTTTTCCTGTCGCAACGCGCCCAGGATGAGGAGGCTTTTTACTGGTCACTTTCTCCACCGGATTCAATGTTTTCTGATTCTGCTGATTTTCTGGCTCGGTCATTTTTTAGGGAAACAAAATCTATATGATTAAAAGGAATTAATCCCATGATTAGCGGTGACAATAATGTTCCAAATCTGTAATACAGATCACATCCTAGAGACTCTAATGATTTTGTTAAAACTGGATCCTGCGTTAAATCATACATAAAGTCTTGTTCAGAATCAATAGGCGCAAATTTACTTACTAGTTTAGTGTACAAACTAAAGCCGTTTGCCCTACACTTTTTACCATTCTTGATCCCCGTTGCGCTTCATACCTGTTATGATACTTTACAATGTCTTGTGGCGACATCTGTTGAATCTGTTCTATGCTGAATTCATTTCCGAGGAACTGTTTTGTTTTTCCGCATGCTGCCAAAGAATACAGTCTTTCCTTTTTGGGCATAATAGCTTGGTCATCACTTGTCTCATTTGTAATCATAAGTTCAGGAAGGTTTAGGCTGCCCTGTAGCTGTAGTAGATCATCGCCGTTCATGTTTTTTAATTAATTATAATTATTTTATTTTTTAAAAATGCGCACTGAAAAAACTGTTACTAACCTTGTATACCATTCT
>CM031606.1:1036768-1049268 GCA_018398815.1 Conus ventricosus
GGAAAACCCAAACACAGCTGCTCGGGGAGATAGGCGGGCCCCTACTGGCTGTCGAAAAAACAAAGGCACTGGGGGAACAAGGCAAGTCCTGGCCTGCAAGAAGGCTACCACCACAGGGGGGGGAAGAGGCCGCTTGGACACTCCCTTCAGAGCGCACAGCAGTGGGACAGCACCTCGGATGAAAAATCCCTACAAAGAAAACCCGTATTATCAATAATCTACAAACTATTAAAACATCAAAAGTATCAATATATTAGAAAGAGTAGAATCGAAACGACCAAAACCGTACAACCCAGCAAAAAACACATAAGAGCATACTGAACTGAATATTTCCCAAAAACCCAAAGCGCAATATGCCCCAATCTGGGGCATTTTGATCTAAAAGTTAAAGAAAGCACTATCAGTTAAATACGATGACTTCACAAACGACATGGTAGACAAATATTCTTACTTTCGGGGGGGGGGGGGGTGGGGGGGGGGGGGGGGGGGGGGGGGGGGGGGGGGGGGGGGGGGGGGGGGGGGGGGGGAGGGGGGGGGGTTAGACGACATATCCGCCAACAAGCGGCACAGCGAGCGAACGGATAGGTTGGACCGACTCCAAGGCCATACTCGATCTGTGCAAGTTACCATTTGAATTCGACAACGTTCGCCAGTGAGTAGTGTTCACCGGAAACAAGAAGAAAAAAATCTGTCTCGCTATGCACCCAGCAGATGCGCCATAAGTCGTCGAGAATCGTGCCTGTGACATTGTTTATATTATCTTTATTTATTTTGTGCAAGGAATAGGGAGGTAGATAGATAGATAGATAGATAGATAGATAGATAGATAGATAGATAGATAGATACTGTTAAATACACAACTGATAGTAGATAGATAGATAGATAGTTAGATCGATAGATAGTTTGATAGTGTGTGTGTGTGTGTGTGTGTGGTGTGTGTTGTGTGTGTGTGTGTGTGTGTGTTTGTGTGCTTGCATGCGTAGGCGTGTGCGCGCACATTATACATGTGTGTGTGTGTGGGGTGTGTGTGGGGTGTGTGTGGTGTGTGTGTGTGTGTGTGTGTGTGTGTGTGTAGAAGATAGTAGATAGATAGATAGATAGATTAGAATAGTAGATATAGATACAGATAGATAGATAGATAGAAAAGTAGATAGATAGATAGATAGATAGATACTCTGTTGGTGTGTGTGTGTGTGTGTGTGTGTGTGTGTGTGTGTGTGTGGGTGTGTGTGTAGATAGATAGATAGATAGATAGATAGATAGAGATAGATGATAGATAGATAATAGATAGATAGATAGTATAAACGTTAGATACACAGACAGACAGACAGATAGTAGATAGTTTGATAGAAAGTAGATAGAAAGATGGATGGATGGACGTAGGACGGACGGACGGACGGACGGAACGGACGGACAGACAGACAGACAGACAGACAGACAGATACTCTGTGTGTGTGTGTGTGTGTGTGTGTCTGTCCCGGGCGCGCGGCGCATGTTTTGTCCGTGCGGCGTGTGCGGGTGTTTGGTGTGTGTGGTGTGTGGGGGGGGGGGGGGGGGGTCTGTGTGTGTCTGTGTGTGCATGTGTGTGTGTTTTATTTTGGAATAGGTAACATGTAAGCAGCTCATCGTTTGTGCAGGTTTTACCTCTGGTGCGAACGCGTGCTCAAGTGGGCGGAAAGGGGTTTGTAAAAGACTACGGGTGCGTTCAACTCCCAGAAGGGAGCTGGATGCTTTCCAACGTAATTTGCTGCCACGATTCCTTCAGTTTCTTTGATTCACGCTGGAAACTAAATGTTTGCTCTCTTGAAAAATTTAAAATAAATTGCTCCTCCTGCCTCTGCTTCAGTTCATTTTATCTGGAGGGAAGGTTGACACATAAGCCTTTTAGATTTTTTTTTTTGCGTTAGCTTACTGGCTGGGTGTGTGTGTGTGTGTGTGTGTGTGTGTGTGTGTGTGTGGTGTGTGTGTTGTGTGTGTGGGTGTGTGCGTGTGTTCGGAAGGGGGGGGGGGTGCGTGGGGGGTGTGTGTGTGTGGATTGGTAGAGGTGTGTGTTATGCGTGTGCGTTGTGTGTGTTTTGGGGGGGGGGGGGGGGGGGGGGGATAGAAGGTGTGGCGTGGGGGGGGGGATGTAGGTGTGGTGTGTGTGGGGGGGGGGGGGGGGGATAGAAGGTTTGTGCGTGAGAGGGGAGGTGTAGGTTGTGTGTGTGTGTGTGTGTGTGTGTGTGTGTGTGTGTGTGTGTGTGTGTGTAAATTATTTACAACAGTCTTGATAACCGGTTGTTATCCTTTCTTCAACAGAATAAGATTTTATTGGAAAACTAATTTGGTTTCCGAAAACATCATTCTACTATGGACCATGTGTTTATAATCAAATGTTTAATGGATGTTTTCGATAGTCAGAAGAAACAGTTGTACTGTGCATTCATTGATTATACAAAGCTTTCGATTCTGTTTGGAGGCATGCATTATGGTCTAAACTCTGAAAGGAAAGGAAAAAACTCAATTACAAAATCCTACGAGTCATAATGGATATGTATAGTAATTTGAAGTCTTCCGTATTTATGAACGGCAATTTGTCAGATTTTTTTTTTTTTTTTGAGTCATAAAGGTGTTCGTCAAGGTGAAAATCTTTCTCCTGTATTATTTGCTTTGTATTTGAATGTTGTTGAAGGCTATCTGAAAGACACTGGGTGTTCGCCATTAGAAATTAGGCTTGCTTTGGATATTGATATAACGAATTATGTTGAACTTTTTGCCTTGTTATATGCCGATGACACAATTATATTTTCAGAGACAAAAGTCGGATTGCAAAAAGTACTAGATTCCTTGCTATCATACTGTAATAAGTGGAAGCAAACAGTGAATGCTGCTAAAACTAACATAATGATATTTAACAGTGCAAGATACGAAAATGTAAATATCATTGATAAATTTCAGCTAACATCTCTGAAATATATATTTCGCTTAAAATGGAGAACAATGACAAACATGATTTATGGTGAAACAGGACGTTACCCTTTATCAATTACAGTCTTTGTCCGAATGATTCGATTTGGGGCTAGTTTGGTTCAATCTCTTGTTGAGAAAATGTCGGTTAGGTTCTATTCTTTCATGTTACAGTTGCACAATAGCGCAGTAACTGTGTATCCCTGATTAACATGCATTAAAAACATACTTGTACAATCTGGTTTTGACTGTGTTTGGAGCAATCAATCTTCTACAGATGTGAAAACATGTTGGAATGTCAAAAATAGTTTGCAATGCACTTTTCGTTCAACGTGGCAACATGACATTGAAACTAGCAGTAAATGTTTTTTCTACAAATTTGATAAATCTGATTTTAAGGAGGAGAAATATATTTCTAGCTAACCAGATGTTTATATTTACCCTCTTATCAAATTTAAATGTTCTAATCATAAATTGCCAATTGATGTAGATCGTCGATTTGCAATTCCAAAGAAGAAAGGTTATGTAATAAATGTGACATGTCTGCAATAGGTGATTAATTTCATTTTTATCATGGAATGTTCATCATACATTACTTTGCGCAGTAGAAAGAAACTCGTGGAGAGCGTGGCAGCAGAGAGTCCTCAGAAGAGAAGCCCCCTTCAAGCAAGTGTTTCGGCCCTTATCTCTGACACTCTAGGGGGTTGGGCCACACCCGGTTCATGACTCCGGATGTCCCTCTGCTGCCCCCTTTTTTCCCCCATCTTGGGACGAGCCATGGCTGGGATTCGAACCCATGACCCTCTGGACATGCTCATTTTCTACTTAATGACTCGCGCTTTAACCACTGAGCCACAGGGACACCTGATATTTGTAGGGAAATTAAGCCTTATGAAGTTCACTTTTGTTCCTCCTTGACCAGATCTAGCTTGAGCACCTCTCTGCCGCTTCTGCCATTGCTTTCAGGGCTCTGGTTTTTTCCTTCCTGCAACTGAGAGCTGTTTCATAAGGCTGTATGCAGACGTTCCTACAAATCCCTAGCTCCAATTTCTGCAGTGAGGACTTTGACCTGATAGCCTTCTCTCCTCAGGCTGTTTGCCAGTCAGCATACTTTTCAGTCTTGTAGATTTGAGCTGCCTCCATTCTGTTCTCATATGGCACCGTGAGCTCGATCATGATCAGCTGCTTGGTTGACTTAGAGTGGACTACTATGTCTGGTCTCATGCCACTCTTGCTGATGATCTCTGGGTGACTCTTCCATTCTGGGAGGTCTGCAGTGCACTCCCAGTCAGCTGCCCCATCCAGCAGACTCTGCCTGCATGTTTCGAGTGGCACTCGTTGTTCTTGGCCATGATTTGCTGCCTCCTGCCGTGAAGAATGTTGCGGGTGCTTTTGGAGTCCTGATTCTCCCTTTTGTGGTGTTGGTACTAGCCCAGACTACTTGTACAATTTCTTTGAGCACTTGGTTGTACCTCCATGTGTACCTTCCTTGAGCCAGGGCTACTTTACATGAGCTTAGAACATGCTCCACTGTTTGTTTTTTATGGCAGAGGGGGCATGCAGGATCGTCTGTTTTCCCCCACTTCACAGGTTTGCATTTGAGGGCAGAAGGTCATATGCAGATCTGAGAATGAAGCTGATCTGAGAGGGGCCATGTGCCAACATGTCATTCCAAGTTAGACTTCTTTGGAGTGCATTCTCCACGTTGTCCATTGCCCTTGCTGGCTCTGCTGGACTGCTTTTTGGAGTCTTTTTGGTCTTCTTCTTTTCTCATCTCCTGAATCATCATGTCTCTTTTGGATTTGCCAAAAAGATTTCTGTTCCAAAATCTGTCTAAATTTTTGTCAAATGATGTCTTCTTTAATCGTAAACAAATGCTTCTGTTGTCAAAGTATATTTGATTATCTCAAGTGTTGTGAATTGTTGGTCTGTGTCAGCATTGACTAGCAATTTATGTTTTACTTTGGCTTGTTTGTTTTCCTTTTCCTGTTATTGCTTTAAACACACCCTTCCTCCATACCCAAAAGGGGCAAAAGGAATATATATTGCATTGCATTGCATTGCATTGCATTGCATTGCATTGGATTGTGTGTGTCTGTGTCTGTATGCTTATGTAGGTGTGTTATTTAGAAGAGCTAACCACACACTGGAAGAGACCTAATCCATACCCACTATCATCTAGACAAAATTCTTTCTCTGTAATCACACATCGTCAAATCATTCCACGACAGAACACAACATGTCGATTTCTCAAAAACCAATCTCCCTACATAACGGACAATAGAACGTTTTGCTCCGGGATGTCTTCTGTCAAAATAAATAAATCAAAACAAAGGTGCCATACACTCCTACCATACAATATCAGCCCAGAACCAACTTCACAAACACTTTTTCAGCATCCTCCATCATCTATCTTCTCACCAATAGCCCAGTGGTAAGAGCGCTGACTTGTAGTGATCTTGGTGATCCTTGGATTTGCGGGTTCGAATATCCGTCGGGCGCATTTGGTAGGGATGGGGGGGGGGGGGGGGGGGGGGGGAGGGGGGGGGAGGGGGGGGGGGAAGGGGGGGGGGAGGGGGGATTTTTCCCTCGGAGTTAATGTTGGTTCTGACTCCATTTCCCAAACAGTCCTTCGAACAAAACTATATTTAAATCCAGATCTGTGTGTGAACGCACGCATAACATCTTGCACGCACGTCAAATCCATCAACAATTTTCGGAAGAGAAGGTCAGTTTTGCCGTTGGTATGGATGACACGTGACGCATAGCATGCATGCTGAGATTCGGAAGAATGAAGGAAGTAAGGAAACTGAGTGAACGATATTGAACAATATTGACTGCATGACACGGGAATCGACTGCCTGAAGCGCCAGCTGGCAGCTCTTCAGTCGGCACTAACCAGGTAGCCCCCCCCCCCCCACACACACACACACACACATATACGTACGCACACACACCCCACACACACAACACACACACACACACACACACACACACACACCACACACACACACACTATGAAGAAAGTGAGCGTAGAGTATATAGTGCAGCACTGTCGTTCAGTCTCAGACCGGAACAGGAAATCGGTAGTAACAACCTCATCACTCTCATTCTCAGCGATCATACCTTTGAAAATAAAATGAAATATATAAGTTGAAATGAAAAAAAAAAAATTGAAAAAAAAGTGTTCAATTCGTAAATCAAAATTTCACATTGTTCATGTTCCATTCTTCCATCCCCCCCCCCCCCCCCACCCCCCCCCCCGTTTCGTTAAATGGATTGTGGGCTCTTTTAAGATCTAGGTTTACATGCAGATTGTGCTAACTACGAAAGCCTGGTTGAAAAACGGGCAAATTAAGGGTAATGTTGCTTATAGCCCAGCCGACTGCAAAGGGCTACATCAGGGCTGTCACCACGTTGAAATCAGCTCACGGGGATTTTGTTTAATTAAAAAAAAAAAAAAAACCTCACTCACACAACCCTTTGAACAAGTCTTCTAAAAAGAAAAAAAAAAAAGAAAGAAAAACAAAACATCGGAAATTTAAGTAAAAATATTTCGCCTGTAAAGTCTTAGATCACATTAAAAAAAATGTTGATCTCTCTTTCAGCCGCAGGGACGTGGACGTGGTCTGGAAGCTGAAGGATAAAAAATGCTTTTCGACATTCTGACAATCATAGACTTTTCCCCAATCGAATTTCTCGTGGTAGGAAAATGTACTTCGGAAGTGCGTGTGATTGTTGGCAGGAGTGCTATTGATTGAATGTCTGTCTGCGTTGTCATTGTTTATCAATGGGAAATAACTGAACAAGTTTTCTTACTTTCTTGGCTCCCTTTTTTCTTGGTGGTCTGTGGAAGTCAAGTGAGATTAAGTCAAGAAGTCTTTATTATCTCCCAAGAGAAATTAGAGTGGCCATAAAAAAGTGTATGGATCTGTATTTAACAAATAAATTACGAATTACACCCACCCATCCACAAACTCACACACCCATATATATATATATATATATGTGTGTGTGTGTGTGTGTGTGTGTGTGTGTGTTGTGTGTGTGTGTGTGCTCAACCACAGTGGGAGCGACATTTGTTATATTAAAAGCAAGTTAAAATCAAGCTGCTAAAAACATCTACAAATTTGTTTCACGCTGTGCGGTCGTCAGGATGTGATGAGCTTGTATTGCCAGTGCCACGTATATAATATATATATATATATATATATATATATATATATATATATATATATATATATATATGGCTAGCTGGCTTGCTGTTGTTTTTTTCCCGTGTACATGTGTTTCTAAATGTTAGAACAGAAATGGTTAACAATTGCAGACACAGATGGAAGTTCCTATCAGTGAATAAAACCAACACCTGAAGCCAGCTAGCTATATATATATACGTGGCACTGGCAATACAAGCTCATCACATCCTGACGACCGCACAGCGTGAAACAAATTTGTAGATGTTTTTAGCAGCTTGATTTTAACTTGCTTTGAATATAACAAACATATACATATATATATATATATATATATATATATATATATATAGAGAGAGAGAGAGAGAGAGAGAGAGAGAGAGGAGAGAGTTAAAAAGCCACTCAGAATGTTAAAAAGTGCTCAACCAAGTAGGGAGCGACATATCAGTTTAAAATAGGATTTTAAAATGGATTTTTTAAAATAGGATTTTTTCATTTTAAAATCCTATTTTAAACTGGTATATATATATATATATATATATATATATATATATATATATACCAGTTTTAGGCATTTTAAATATACTGATCTATATATATAGTGAAGGGTTTCTCATATTTATAATATATTTCCCCCATTTTCGTCATCTTCAATTTTTTTTTCTTCTAAAAGTTCAAATCTTTGCTAAGTCATTACTATGATGACTGAAGAATTGTTAGCCTGCACTTGTTTTCCCCCACTACTTAATTGTTCAGCATTATATATATATATATATTATATATTATATATATATATAGAATTATAAACAAAGCTTGCTCTTATGTCTTAGATTGAAGAAATAGGGGGAGATACGCATTCATGCCTGCAGTGGCAGATGATTCTGCCTAACTAACAGTATGTGCTTGAGTGGGTGGATGGGGTAAAATAATAAAATAAATGCTTCTCAAAATGAGCCTTCAGCAAGCTTATATTCTCCAAGGGGGAGAGACATCCTCCAATTGGGAGGGAAACTCACTAACATATAACTCCTGGTCATATACCGATATTTCGAAACTTGGTGGTTTCTCCTCAGTGACCGCGCGAAAGTGGTAATTTGACTCCTCTGCCTTTTCAGTTTTAAGAAGAACGCAATCCCAGAAAAGGCTGGTGTGCAATACTGTAGTATGTTTGTTGAGTTTTCAAAAAACCAACCAAAGGTGCCATCTAAGAAGCAAAAGAAAATCATGAAAGAGCAAAACAAGCTACATTTTCTTGTGAAAAGTAGAAAATATAAAAAGATATCCTCTAAGACACAAGTGCTGAGGGCCAGTTCTTGGAATGAATCCGCAAGGGACTAAAATACAACAAACTAATAAATTCCAAGGATAAGTACCGAGCACCATTCCAGCAACTTACAGAGCAGCTTGGTGTTGCAATGACTGCAAGAAATATTGAATTATAAACAAAGCTTGCTCTTATGTCTTAGATTGAAGAAATATTTATATCTTCATTTTGTTGGATGCATCAATCAGGTTTTTGAGGTTGGGCATACATGTCAAACTGTCAAACTGTCGTACTCATGTATGCCCAACCTCAAAAACCTGATTGACGCATCCAACAAAATGAAAATCAACACAGCAAAGAAGGGTTGAAGAAAGGAAATCTTGCAATTGCATCAGAAAGGAGCAGTGCCCACTAAACAACAAATGTCTTCACAGCAACATTGTATACCAGGCTACTGTGACATCAGAAAATGAAAAAGAAACATACACAGGGATCACTGAAAACCACTTCAAAACCAGATATGCAAACCACAAACAGTCATTTAATAAAGAAAAATATAAAAACCAAACAGAACTGAGCAAATATATCTGGAAACTTAAAGACGCAAAAACAAGCTACAATATATCCTGGAAAATCATAAAAAGAGCATCACCATACAGCAATGTTTCAAAAAGGTGCAACCTATGTTTAACTGAAAAATGGTTAATACTATGCAAACCACACTTAGCAACTTTAAACACCAAAACAGAAATAGTAAACAACTGCAGGCATAAATGGAAATCGTTGTTAGTGAACACATCCAAAACAAAAACCTGAAAGCCCCCAAAAAACACGTGCAGCCAACTCGCACGTGCAAACAACCGCAAACGGGAGCCCACACGCTATATAACATCGGCGGTGGGCAAACCAAAAACCATCCTGATGACAGCGCAACACGCTCGAAACAAATTTGTAGAGTTTTAACCTTCCCTTTTAATATCATTGACAAATGTTGCTCCCAAGGGGTCGAGCACTTTTAAAATCATTTTAGGCTTTTTGATTATATTCATCTATATATTATATTATATATATATATATATATATATATCAGTTTAAAATAGGATTTTAAATGGAAAAATTAAAACCTACAAAATTGTTTCAAGCTAAAATGCTCTCCTCAGGGTATACAATCTGGGCACGCCACCGGTGTTATATAGTGTGGTGTGTGGGCGTGTGAGCTCTGCGCGTGTGGCACGTGGCCTGCAGGGTTTTTTTTTCTTCTTCTTGGGGCGCGTTGGGGGGGGGGGGGGGGGGGGGGACGTGTTAGGGAATGGTGCATTGACAAGGATTTCCATTTATGCCTGCAATTGTTTATCATTTCTACTTGAGTTCAGGGATGCTAGGTGGGGTTTACATAATATCAGCCACTTTTCTGCAGTACATAAGTTGCATTTTTTAGAAATGTTGTATGGTGTTGCTCTTTAATAATTTTCCATGATATGTTGTAATCTATTTTCTTATTTTTAAGCTTCCAAATATATTTACTTAGTTCTGTTTGGTTTTTATATTTTTCATTTTTGAAGGACTGTTTATGGTTTGCATATCTGGTTTTAAAATGGTTTGCCGTGATCCCTATGTATGTTTCTTTATCACTGTCTGTTGTTACCGTAGCTTGGTACACAATATTGTTGTAGAGACATTCAGAGGCCACTGGTCTTTTTGTGCAATTACAAGATATCCTTTCATCACCCTCTTTGGTTGTGTTGTTTTTGGTTTTATTGGAAGAATCAATTATATTTTTAAGGTTGGGCATACACGAGTACGATAGCTTGATGGTATTTTTGTTGAATATTTTAGATAGCACATGTTTTTTTGGGAATGATGTTTTAAGGATTCTGAGGAATTCTTTTCCTACGTTAGTTTTTGTTCTTCCATCATATGGAGGGTTATACCATATAATTTTTCTTTTCCTGTTTTTCCTATTGCTGTTCATGTTGTTATCTGGGTTATATTGTAATTTGTAGTTGTAGCCACTTTTTTTCAGCGCCTCTTGGTATTCAGCTGCTGCACTGGTAAATTCTTTCTCATTGCATGACAGTTTAGATAATCTTTCTTTATGCCATTAGGTATGGTTTTTAAAATGGAGGGTGGATGGTTACTATTGATGTCTACGTAGACAGGTGTGTCATTGGGTTTTTTTATATGGTTTGTATGTATGATCCTTAAGGTCTAATGTTATGTCTAAATAATTTACTGGTTTTTTTTGTTGGCTTCTACTGTGATTTTTAGGTTATGGCTTTGAAAATTTTTACAAAGTTCTTTTTTTTGTTTTCAATGATTTTTGGTTTATTGTATATATATATATATATATATATATATATATATATATATATATATATATATATATATATATATATATATATATATGTGTGTGTGTGTGTGTGTGTGTGTGTGTGTGTGTGTGTGTGTGTGTGTGTGTGTGTGTGAGACACTGTGGACGGCACCGGCGAGATCTGTGAGTTATATGAAGATATGTAATATGATACGCTGATATCTGATGATTGAAGTTTTTTTTTATGTATTGATATATTGATCTGTATGCTATGTAGTGAAATGTATTGATTTGTACAAATTCACATAAATGTATGTTTTGATGGTTCAGACAGCATATAAAGAAAAAACAAAAAAAACCTGTACCTCGTGTGTTACCTGGCTATCCATGTTCGTATGGTGTGGGTGTGTGTAAGGGATAATCATTACACGCATCCAAACTTTTGAGAGCGAGTCAGACAGCAAAACACTCATCGCATACCATCCGTAACAAGGTTAATGAACTAAGAAATATTAGATATGTATAAACAATCAAATGAACTAGTAAATAGATAATAAATAAATAAACAAATAAATACACACATAATTAGATGAATAACTAGATAAATGAATAGACAAAAAATACATACACTAATAAATGAAGAAACATAATGAATAAATAAAGAAAAAGCAATTAAGAAATGAATGAATAAATACATAGACAAACAAACGACTAAACAAGGAACAGAATCTGCAGCATTCAGTACCTCTTCATTATTCTAAATCAATCAATCAATCACTCAAATCAAATAAAGAAATGAATAGATAAACACGTAAATGAACATAAAACCAACAAAACAACAACAACAACAACAACAAATACGTTAGTAAAGCAAACGAAGAAAAACAGCAACAACAACAACAACAACAACAAAAGAAAAAACACTCACGCACACACCACTGCACCATTCATACAGTAAGTCTCTTCACACTTTCCTTTCCAATATTGCCCCCTCTCAGCCGTCGTTATTACAACTACTACTACTACTACTACTACTACTACTACTACTACTACTACTACTACTACTACTTCTGTAATTATTCAAATTATTATCATTATTATGGACTCTGCACTATTCTATCAGTTACTCAGTTCAGTTCAGTTCAGTGGTTTATTTAATGTCTTTTCATCGCCAGATGATATTAGACACCAGTTACTCTTCACACACTTCTTTGTGACATTTTCCGGTAAACCATTATTATCATTATTACTGTTGTTTGTTAGTCACCCACCTTTTTCCCCATTAATTCTTTTTTTCTCTCTCTTTCTCTCTCTGTCTCTGTCTCTGTCTCTCTCTGTCTCTCTCTCTCTCTCTCTCTCTCTCTCTCTCTCTCTCTCTCTCTCTCTCTCTTCTCTGTCTGTCTCTCTCTGTCTCTCTCTGTCTCTCTCTATCTGTCTCTCTCTGTGTCTCTCTGTCTCTGTCTCTCTCTTCTACTTGCCAGTGTCCTTCCCGGAACAATCATTGTGTGGAAGCCAGTGGCGGAATTGGGAAGGTGGGTGTATGGGATGGGCGGGAGGTGGGGGGGGGGGGGGGGGGTCCTCTCTCTCGTACTGCAGGATGATGGAAGTCAGTGAGGGCGGAGAGAGTGTCCGCAGTGGTGGAGTGGGGGTGGTGGGGATGGTGGTAGTGTGTGTGTGTGTGTGGGGGGGGGGGGTGGATGGGGGGGGGGTGGATGGGGGAGGGGGTCTCTGCCTCTCTCTCGCTGCAGGATGATGGAATGAAATGGAGGGCGGAGAGAGAGTGTCA
>CM031606.1:1060183-1067398 GCA_018398815.1 Conus ventricosus
ACACAACACACCACACACACACACACACACACACACACACAAACACACACACGCACACACAACCACGTGACACCAACACACCACACACACACACACACACCGCCCAAACCCCACAACCACGAAGGACAAAAAATTATTTTTTGAAGAATATTTTGGGGGAGGACTTAAAGAGGAAAGACTGTTTGATTTGGGGTGCATAAGGGAGATTTTTCCGCAAAAGGGAGCCTGAAAGAAAAAGAACTTTTCACCAAGTTTCTGGCCCGAAAACGGGGGGGTTTTGCAGAAGCGAGGTCGGGAAAGAGCGAACTTCAAAGGATATAGGTCGACAAAATTTAGGAGGAAAGGAGCGAGGCCGTCCAATGCCTTGTAACAGAGAAAGAAAGATTGTACTTGATGCGTTTTTCAACGGGAAGCCAGGCAAAGATTTAAGCAAGGGAAAACATAAGGTTTTTCGGAATTTCGAGACAAGGCGACACATTTTTTGAACTTTCTCAATTTTGCAAGAAATTTCGTGGAAAACCACAAGAAAAAATTCATACAAGTCTTGAAATAATAAAAGCAAAACCCCAAGTCTGGTGCTTCTTCAGACAGAAGTGCGCACAAACTGATTCGCCGAAGCTCCAGAGCAAGCCGGCAGATAAAAGAAATCTTTTTTGAAAAGAGATGCGAAAAGTACAACCCCTAGAATTCGCAAAATGAAGAGGTCTGAAGGGAAAGGTACCAAGTTGGAAGAAAAGGGAACAGAGATTTAACAACCTTTTGGGAGAATGAAGATCTTCATTTTTGTCTTTTTTTTTAACTAAAGTTTGTTGAAAGTCACCATCCTTTATGTCAAGAGCAAGCTGTGACGATCGATGAGGGGAGGGGAAGAAATCACCAAAATGTAAAATTTGATTGTCATCAAGAGGCAGTGGGTGAAATTTTATATGGGCTACGATTTCAGAGAGGGTTTTGGATATAGAACAAACAAAGGGGCCCAAGACAAGCCGGGGGAACACCATTTTCAGTCAGCAGAGCTTGAAGAAAAACCTTAACAGAGACAATTTGGTTCGACCAAAAGGGTAAAATAAAACCCCATGCCAAAGCGTGAGAAGAGATGCCAAAAGATGTGAAGTCTAGTGAGGAGGTGGGTGAAAAGGGTGTCAAAGGCACGGACAAGTCGGAAAGAGAGCAGTGAAACCTGACCGTTATCCAGAGAGAGAAAATCGTTATTATTTTCACAGAGCATTTCTGTACTTTCCGTGCATGCGACTGCAAAAAATAAACAAATTTTTTTGGTAAAGGGTTTTTTGGGTTGGAGAAATGCTACTTTTTAAATTTTTTAAAGAAAAGCAAGTTGGAGACAGGTCGAAATGTTTTGGGTTTTTCGGGTCAAGAGGGGGTTTCTTCAAAAAGGGTGGGACAACACACTTTCATGCAGGTGGAAACAACCAAATGAGAGATTCATTTACCACCTATGAATAGGCAAAAAAACACCCAGCAGCAGATAAAAAATAGAGGGAAAGGACCGTCCAAGTTTTGATAACAGTCTGTCGATGACTTCTTGACAAAGCAACTGTCACGGGTTCAAAGTCAAAAATGAAACCCGGGAAAAAAGATTTGAGGAATACGGGTTAAAATACTGACTACGTCCAACTTTCACGGGTAAGTCTAATTTGCTAGTGAAAAAGTCACAAAATTTCTGTGGGAAAGCAGAGGGAAAAGACAATAAGGAAGGGGGTATTTTTTTTCTCCCCGAGTTAAACAGTGACCTTTAAAAAATTGCTTGGTTGTTGTGCATGCTAAAAATTTTTGCATTTTAAAAGCTGATTTTCTTTTTGAACAATTTTATTTACAGCAAAACTAGCAATTCGCAAAATTTTTTGTGAATCCGAGGTTTTTCTTAGCCACTGCCTTTCGGCCCTAGTCAACACGTTAGCATCAAGAACTTTCAGGGGCCCAAATGCTGGGGAAACCAGGTGAGGGTAGACGCTGGAAAACTTTCGTTAAGTACTGGGGGAGGGGATCGAGGACATCTTGAAGTAGGCCCTGGGAAATGCTCCACGGGCAGGAAGGGCAATGAAGAGGGCACATCACTCGGAAGATATCAAGGTCGATGGAAGCAAAGTCCCTGGACTCGACAACCTGGGAGGGTTTAAAAGACAGGGGGCAATTAAACCCGGGCCGCATGTGGCAAAACAGGGCGACTGAGGGGGGGGGGACTCAAACCCTCACATCAAAAGGACAAACCCCTCAAGGGTTGACCGAACGTATTGGGGAAAGGGGACGGCTGGTTTTAGACCAAAGGACTAAACAGACCATCAGTTTTGCTTTTGCAATTAGTTGGATTTTCCCGGGAAGTTTAAGTCGCCCAAACCCTACAAACCCCCTTTAACTTTTTTTAAATCCAGCGATCTGGGAAAATCTTTTCCGAAAGATGGTCTTTCAGTGGTTTTTCTTGCTGGAGGGGGGGGGTAAAGCAGGGACGTGAAGAAGGATTTGGGGTAATACAGTTAGTTTACTAGTTCAAAAGGGAGTGGACAAAGGGGAATTTGGAGTAGTGAAACAGAGGGGGGGAATGTCAACATCACAAAAAGGATCCTCCCCCACGATTTTGGGCCGGGGAAAGCTGAGGGTGGTGTAGCCAGGAGGGGAAATCACAGCATTCGCTCGCACCCTTGGTAGAAACCCTCTCCGTGAGCACATAAGTTTACAATTATCACGTAAAATCGTTGATAGCATCCTTTTATCCTCGCAACCCCCTGATTGGGGATTAAACAATGCCAACCGCTTGCGTGACACTTTAGAAGGAATTAAAAGGGCACAGTTTTTAAAGGTTGGAAAAAACAGCAGACGGGTGGTTTTTTTTTTAGGGGGGAACGAGGACGGCGATGACGGGAATCTTTTCTGCTTTCCCTCCCCCCCCACCCTCGAACACGCGGGAAAACTACACCAAAGCGAACTGGGGCAACTTCAAGTTGAGGGGGGGTGAAGGGCACAGGTTTTACTGCCAGCACTCGCCACGATGTAAGAGGGGGGAGGGTTTTGAGGTAACAGGCAGCGCGATGACAGCTGAGGGGAAAGGGGAGTGGGGGAGAAGATGGGCAGATTTTTCACGCCATGCAGCGGGGTTTTCAGTAGAGAGGGAATGGGAGATGAGGTGACGCGGGAACGGAAAAACGGGAAGGGAATAACCCTTTAAAGCACGGCCAGCAAAGGCGGATAACGTGGGGGGGCACCATTTTATATCAGGATACAGACCTCTGATCTCGCAGAATAAAACCTAACACCCCAAGACCGAGGGGGAGAGGCACAAAACACTGACCAAAAAAGAGTCCACACATTAAAAATCATCGGGACCCCCTTTTCAACAAACAAAGCACAACAGCCACAAAATCCATTTTAAAAGAGAAGCGAGGGAAAAACAGCCTGTTGGCGAAGGGGAAAATAATTATGTAATTGTTCTTATTTTTTATTGTTAATTTTTAGGCATGGGTTAAAAAACTTCCACTTACTTTCACCCTCTTAAAGATTTCAGTTTCGATCGAGTTTCGAGTTCTCTCTCTCTTTCTCTCTCTTTCTCTCTCTGTCTGCTCTCTGCATCTCTGTTTCGCTGCCTCTTCCTCTGTCTGTCTGTCTGTCTGTCTGTCTGTCTGTCTGTCGTCTGTCTCTGTGTCTGTCTGTCTGTCTGTCTCTCTCTGTCTCTGTGTCTGTCTGTCTGTCTGTCTGTCTGTCTCTCTCTCTCTCTCTCCTCTCTCTTCTCTCTCTCTCCTCTCATCTCCTCTCTCTCTCTCTCTCCTGTGTGTGTGTGTGTGTGTGTGTGTGTGTGTGTGTGTTGTGTGTGTGTTAGAGAGAAAGAGATAAAGAGACAGAGACAGAGATACAGAGAGAGAGACAGACAGACACACACTCACACGTATACACACATGCACACGCACATATACAAGAGAGAGAGAGAGAGAGAGAGAGAGAGAGAGAGAGAGAGAGAGAGAGAGACAGACAGACAGACAGACAGACAGACAGGCAGACAAGGCAGGCGACGAACAGACAGACAGACAGACAAAGAGACAGACGGAGTGGCCAGTTTGCGATTTCAGCATAACCCCCACATACATTCAGACAGACCCCCCCCCCCCCCCCCACCCCCACACACAACACACACGTACGCACGCACACACACACACACACACATTCACACACAAACACACACACACACACACACACACACACACACACACACACACACACACAGAATGTAACGAACAAATCTTGAAATGAAACGAAAGAATGAAAGACACCATTTTGATACAAAAAAGAAGAAGAAATAAACTCAGAGAAAAATCCATTTCGAAAAAGGCCAACACAGACACAGACACAGACACACAGACAGACAGACAGACACACACACACACACACCACACACACACACACACATACAAAACACTAAATAGCCAAACGTCAACCACGTTTTATGAGTGGGAGAGCAATTTTCTCGGCAAATAAATTCCGAAACATCTGATTATCGGTTTGAGGCTGAACAAAAGAATGATGGATTTACTTCATTTAATATGGAGAGAAGAAATATGCGTGGGATGCAGGGTTGAAGTATGGGGGGTGGAGGGGGGGGGGGGGCGAAAGTCAGAAACAAAACGAGAAGACAAGGTAAGGGGACGATTTAAAATATGGAAAGAAAGGATGATAGAACTGGGAAGAGAGCGAGCCAGAAAATGAAAGGAAGGAAGAAAGGACGGAAGGAAGGAAGGACGAAGAAAGGAAAGAAAGATAGGTAGGTAGATAGATAGACAGATAGCTAGCTAATAGATAGATAGATGGACAGATAGATAGATAGATGGATGGATAGATAGATAGATAGATAGACAGACAGATAGACAGATAAGTAGGCAGATCGTATATAGGTAAGTAGTGGATTAGTTAGATGTAGCGAACAAATGCTGAAATGAACGAAGGAATGAAAGAAAACCATTTTGATAGAAAAAAAAAGAAATATACTCAGATAAGAATCCATTCGGAATAGGCCAAAAGACACACCACATACACGCACGCGCGCACGCACACACACACGCACGCATACGCACCGAATGTAGGAAACGAATGCTGAAATGAACGAAGGAAGGAAAGACACCATTTTGATAGGAAAAAAAGAAACTTAGAGAAAAATCCATTCGGAAAAAGACCAAAAGACACACACACACACACACACTCACACACACACACACACACACACACACACACACACACACACACACACACACACACCACTAAATAGCCAATGTCAACCTTGCTTTATGAGTGGGGGAGCAATTTTCTCAGCAAATAAATTTTGACACATCTGATTATTGGTTTGAGGCCGAACAAAAGAATGATGGATTTACTTCAGTTAATATGGAGAGAAGCAGTATGTGTGGAATGGAGGGTTTGGAGAGAAGGGTGTGAGGAGGGGAGGGGGGGGGGGGCGGGGCTAAGACAGAACTAAAGCGAACAAGAAAAGAGAAAGGGGAAGACTTGAAAGATAGAAATGAAAGGATGATAGAACTGGGTAGAGAGCGAGGGGGAAAATGAAAGGAAGGAAGGAAGGAAGGAGAGAGAAAAGAAAGAAAAGAGAGAAGATAGATAGATAGACAATAGATAGATAGATAGATATATCGATATATCGATAGATAGATAGATAGGCAGATAGAAAGAAGATAGATATAGAGCGATGGAGAGATAGATAGGTAGATAGATAGATAGACAGATAGATAGACAGATAGACAGATAGATAGATAGACAGACAGACAGACAGACAGAGAAACAGAAAGAGAACGAAGAAAGAAATTTAATAAGAAAGCAACCAAGAAAACGCCAAAACGAATAAAAAGAAATGAAGAAACAGCATGAGAAAGAAAGAAAGAAAGAAAGAAAGAAAGAATGAGCAAATGAAAAGGAACTGAAGAAAGAAATTAAACGAGAAAGCAAACATAAAAACGCAACACATACACAAAAAGAAAGTCAAACAAACAAAGCAACAAACAAAATTAGGAAAGAAAATTGAAGAAGGAAGGAAAGAAAGAATAAATGAATGAATGAAGTAAACTGAAGAAAGAGATTAAACGAGAAAGCCACCAAGAAAACACAAACCGAAACAAAAAAATCAAACAAAACGAGGAAAGAAAGAAAAAAGGAAGGCAGGAAAGAAAGAAAGAAAGAAAGAAAGAAAGAATTTTCCAGTAATGACATCGATGACAAGAAAGCAGCGAAGGAAAGATAATCAAAGCAGCAAATTAAAAAAAAAAAAAAAAAATCTAAGCTCGGAAAGCATCAACAACGATGACAATAACGACTCAAGAAAAGAAAAAAAAAGAAAAGAAAGAAGGAAAAAGAAAAAAAGAGAAAAGGAAAAGAAAGAAATCTGAGTACATCGAGCACAATTTTGTGCGTGGAATCGCAATTCTCTAAAATGAATTGTGGCAATGTCATTACGATTCACGTGGCTAAATAAGGGAATAATGAAATGATAACACTGAAAAAGCTGAAATAATAGTCATGGAAAGTGACAACGTTTATTTTGAACGGCAGACATGTCTACAGAAGCCAAGATCGATTTTCGTTTTGAACAATAAGAGTTTTTTATTTCAGTTTAGAGTGAATCGTTGAATAACAAATCGGCCACCTTAGTTTGAGTTTCACGTTTCACGCTCTAAGCGCTTTACAATCCGCATTCTCGCTTACACAACGGACTGCCTACCTGGTAGAGCCAACTGAAGAGCTACCAGCTGGCGCTTCATCCAGTTGTTTCCCGTGTCATCCTGTCAATATCGTTTACTCAGTTGAACAACTCTTTCATGCTTTCGATTTTTCACGCAGAGTGCATGCTATGTGTCACATCTCATCCATAACGGCCAAACTGGCCTTCTCTCCGAAAGTTGCTGTGGGATTTGACGTGTGTGCAAGATATGCGTGCGTCCATACACGGAACCTCGGTTTCTAGTCTCATTCGAAGACGTATGGGAAAAGGAGTCAGAACCAATGTTAACTCCGAGGGGAAAATCCCCCTGTACAAAAACGCCAAACGAGATTCGCACCCGCAACCCCAGGATCAGCAACATTACGATCCGCGCTCTACCACTGAGCGATTCTGACCAAGTTTACTCAGTTACTTTTGTTAAAAATTGTCCCTCTTTCTGATGTGATTCAAACTGTATAAGCTAATTAAAGAAAAAAAATAACTAAAAAAAA
>CM031606.1:1070898-1075898 GCA_018398815.1 Conus ventricosus
TTATTGTGTTTAATTTTGTCAAATTAATAAGGAACATTTAGTGCGCTTAATCTTAAACAAAAGCCCTAAGCGCTTTACAGCAATAATCCCTAATTACACACACACTGGAAGACACACACACCACACACACACACACACACACACACCACACACACACAAACACACCAACACACTCACACACACAACACAAACACCACACACACACACGGCACACACACACACACGTGTACGTAGTGTACTCACATCACAACACACGCCAAAACACACAAACACACACGCAGACACAACCCACATCCACCAGCGAAGGAGGCAGAAAAAATTTCTGTTTTGAAGTGAGTAGTTTTTGAGGGAGGACTTTTTGTAGAGGGTACAGTCTGTTATGAGTTGTTTCGGAGTGCATAAAGGGAGATTGTTGCCAGCAGGAAGGAGCCTGGAAAAGAAAAAGAACGTTCAACAAGTGGTCTGGCCCGAAGGATAACGAGGGATTAATTTGCAGAATCAGGCGAGTGGTCAGAGGAAGAGCGGAAGGCTGCTTCTAGAAGGAGTATAGGTCGACTGAAGTTTAGAGTGGTAAGATGGAGCGAGGCCCGTCCAATGCCTTGTAACAGAGCAAAGAAAGTTTGTATTGATGCGTTTTTCTATACAGGTAGCCAGTGCAAAGATTTAATGCACGGGGAGAAACATGAGGGTTTTCGGTGATTTCGAGGTCATGGCGAGCAGCATTATTTTGAACTTTCTGCAATTTTGCCAAGAAAGATTCTGTGGACAAACAGCAAGAAGAGGAGAGGGAGTATTACTCGTAGTAGTCCAAGTCTTGGAAATAATGAAAGCAGAAAAGGAAACAAGAGGTCTTGGTTGTGGCTTCTTCAGACAGAAGGTGGCGCACTGAACATGGATTCGCCGAAGTCCGAAGTAGCAAGCACGGAGATAGAAGAAATCTGATTTTGAAAAGAGATGTGTCTGTCAAGTACAACGGCCTAGATTTCGCACAGTGGTAGAGGTCTGATGAGAGAGGTACCAGGTTGGACAGATAGATGGAAACTGGATTGTAGACATGAGCCGTTTGGGGGGGGAGGAGGGGGAAAGTAGAATGAAGTCAGTTCGTTTTGTCATTGTTTAACTGACTGTTGTTGCAAGTCATCCATAGCCTTTATGGCCTGAGGATGCAGAGCTCTTGTGAGCGATCGATGATATGGAGGTAGAGAAGAGAGAAATGTCACCTGAAATGTAGATTTGATTTGTCAGCAGAGACGGCAAGAGTGGGTGTTGAAATGTTAAATGATGGGCTACGATTGGCCAGAGATGGGTTGTGGTATATAGAACAAACTGAATGGGACCAAGGGACGAGCCTTGGGGAAACCATAATTCAAGTCAGCAGAGCTTGAAGAAAAAAAAAACCAATTAACAGAGACAATTTGGGTTCGTTCGCAGAAAGGGTAAGAATAAAAACATGCCAAAGCGATGAGAAGAGATGGGCAAAAAATGTATGTTGAAGTCTAGGTAGTGAGGAGGGTAGTGAGAAGTGTTCAATGGTTGTCAAAGGCAGCGGGGACAACAAGTCGAGAAGAAGGAGTGCGTGAAACCTGACCCGTTATCCAGAGCAGAGGAGAAGATCGTTTATTATTTTCAGCAGAGCAGTTTCTGTTCTGTGTCCTGTGCGTTGTGCGATAGGGGACTGCAACGATTAGAGCAAATTGTTTTGGTCACCAGGTGGTTTGGAAGTTAGTTGGAGATAGTTGTAATGCAAGTGATATTCTTTTCAAATTTTCTGCTTGAAAGAAAAGACATGTTGGAGGACCAGGTCGTATTTGTTTTAGGTTTTCAGGGTCAAGAGGGAGGGTGTGTTCTTCCCAAAAAAGAGGTCGGATACAGATGCTTTCAGTGCTGCGTGGGAAACAACCAAAAGTGGAGAGATTTCAGTTACCACACGAGTGATATATGGCAACAAAACCATCCATGCATGGCAGAGATAGTAGTAGATGGAAGTGGATCCACGGCACAAGTTTTGGTTAACAGCTTGTCGATGATTCTTTGGGACAACAGATAAACTGTCACAGGTTCAATGTCAGTCATTGGAAATGCCGGGAAAAAGAAAAAGAGTTGTATGGATTATCAGGTTCAAATACTGTACTGAGCGTCCTGACTTTCACGGATATTAAGTCTAATTTTGCTAGTGATAAATGTCACCAGAATTTTACTGTGGGAATGTCAGAGGGACAGACAGATGAAGGATGGGGAGATGTTTTGTTCTCCCCATGAGTGTGTTTGTGACCTAAACATATTTTGCTTGGTTTGTTGTGCATGTAATTATTTTTGCATTGTAGTAGTCTTGATTTTGCTTTTTTGAACAATTTCATTTCACAGCTTTATACTAGCAATTCGCAAAAATTTGTTTGTGAAATCTCGAGGGTTGTCTTTAGCCCATCTGACTTTCCGGCCCTTCGTCTAACCACGTTTAGCATCAGAGAACTTCAGGGCCACGGATTTGGGAAAAACCAGGTGAGTGATGGTGTGAGGGTAATAGGAGGCTGGGAAAATCTTGCGTACTAAGTACTGGGGCATGGTTGATCGAGGTCATCTTGAAGGAGGCATGGAACTGCTCACACGGACAGTGGAACGGTACAGATTGAAGGGAAGAGGGAGGGAGGACAGCAGGTCAGCTCGGAGATATCAAGGTGGTCGATGGAAGCAAAGTCCCTGGTAGCGACTTACCTGGGAGGCTTTATAGGAGCAGGTGGTTGTTCAGATTTTTTTAACCAGGACCGCATGGAGTGGTCAGAAGGGTGTCCCCCCCCCCCCCCCCCCCCCCCCCCCCCCCCCCCCCCCCCCCCCCACCCCATGGGTCCAGATGATGGTGGGTTGACTCAAACAGGTCTTCTCAGAATGGACCCAACCAAGTCAAGGATTTTTGTGACCTGAACGGTGAGTTGGGAGGGTGACGGATGGTTTTCAGTCCAAAAGGACTGAAACAGATCAATCAGTTTTGCTCTGTGTTGCAATTAGTTGGATGTGTCCCTGTGGAAGGTGAAGTCGCCAACCAGTTAACAGAACGGGCTTTTTTAGACAGTTCATGTACTCCAGCTGATTATCTGGAAAACTTCTTACAGGGATAGTTTGGAGTCTTTTTCAGTTGGTTTTTCTTGCTGGGAGGGGGGCCGGCGGGGGTTAAAGGCAGAGCAGGCAGAGGACGTGAAGAGAGGAGGATTTGGGGGGTAGAAGATTCAGTTATAGTACTGTTCAAAAGAGGAGTGGGACAAAAGGAGAAGTTGGAGGTAGTGGAACAGAGGGGGGGATTATAGTGTCAGACATCAACAATTTGCGTTGCCTTCCACCTCGAGTTGGCCGGGGGAAAGCTGAGGGTGGTGTAGCCAGGAGGGGAAAATAGCAAGGTAAAAGGTTCACAGCACTTCGCTTCGTCACCGATTGGTAGAAGCCACGTATCCGTGATGCACATAATGTTGTCATGATTATTCAACGAATAAAAATCGTTGATAGCAGTCCTTTTATTCCTTCCACCAACGATGTTGGGATTAAACAATGCAAAGAGCCAGCTTGCTGTGACGACTTTGAGACAGGAGATTTGAGGAAGAGGGACATAGTTATCAGGTGGAAACAACAGCAGGACGGCGGGTGGTTTTTTGTTTAGGGGAATGAGGACGGTTGATGACGGCAATCTTTTTTACTGCTTTCTCCTCCTCCCCTGCACCATCGAACACGCGGTTGTTAAATCTACACAATGCGTAAACTGGCGCAACTTCTAGTTTGAGGGTTGGGGGTAGAGTGAAAGGGGGCAAAGGTTTTTACTGCCAGCAGTTCGCAACGACCACGAGTGTAGGAGAGGGGTGGGAGGTAGAGGTTCTTGTGTTAGGTAGACCCTGGCAGCGCGTTGACAGCCAGCTGAGGGAAGGTGGAGTGGGAGGGAGAAGATGGGCGAAGATGATTTTCTCACCGCCATGCTGAGAGTTGTTACAGTAGAGAGGAGGGAAAATGGGAGAGTGAGGTGGGAGGAGTGAGGTGACGCGGCCAACGGAAACACGGTGGGGAAAGGGAGATGATCCTTTTAAGTGATTGCACGTGCGCAGACAAAGGCGGGTTTAACGTGGAGGGAAGCCATTATATCTCAGGAGTAAGTACCTGCTGATCTCGCCAGAAATAAAAAACCAATAACACCCGAATGATCCGGAAGGGAGAGTGATGGGAGGAGATAGAGGGAGAGAGGCCACAAAACACTGACCAAAAAACAGTTCAGCATCCACATCTTTATAAAGTCTCGTACCACTTTTACAACAAACAAAGCACAACAGCCTCATTAATTCCATTCGATTAGAGAGAGCGAGGAAACTCAGCTGTTAGGCGTAGGGAGATTAATTGATGTAATTGTTCTTATTGTTTATTGTTATTTTGAGGGGCATAGTGTTAAAAAAGCTTCAGCTTATCTATTCACCCTCATTAAGTTATTGAGTTCGAGTTTCGGTTTTTTCGGAGTTTTTCTCTCTCTCTTTCTCTCTCTTTATCTCTCTGTTGCATATTCTGCATCTCCTTTTGCTGCCCTCTTCCTATGTCTGTCTGTCTGTTTGTCTGTCTGTCTTGGTCTGTCTGTCTGTCTCTGTGTCTGTCTGTCTTGTTCGTCTCTCTCTGTATCTGGTTGTCTGTCTGTCTGGTCTGTCTGTCTGTCCTCTCCTCTCTCTCTCTCTCTCACTCTCTTCTCTCTCTCTTCTCTCTCTCTCTCTCTCCTGTGTGTGTGTGTGTGTGTGTGTGTGTGTGTGTGTGTGTATGTGTGTGTGTTAGAGGAAAGAGGATAAAGTGGACAGTGCCGAGATACAGAGAGAGAGACAGACAGACACACACTCACACGTAATACACACTTGCACACGCATCTTTTACAGAGAGAGAGAGAGAGAGAGAGCGAGTGGAGAGAGAGGAGACGACGGAGAGAGAGAGAGATGAGTGAGATGAAGGTGAGAGAGAGAGAGACAGTCAGACAGACAGACCAGACAGAC
>CM031606.1:1080898-1083850 GCA_018398815.1 Conus ventricosus
CTGCTGACACAACTGTAGGCCACTACTGTAATGTTGTTACTAACCCGAGTCATCAAGGCTCATAGACTACTTGGTACAGCTTTAATCCTCCATCTCCCTTGCCTACCTCCCACTCGGGCATGAGAGTGACCCCTTGAATTTCGAATACACCGCCCAACCCATTACTTTGGGGTTATCAGATCCATTCCCTGTCAACCCTTACAACAGCAAAACACAATATTCTCTGATCCAATCCACGCTATTACATATGAAATTATGAATCACACCCAATTCTCGGAGAAATAATCCCAATCTAAGCAATCCAACACGGACTCCATGGGCCCCCTTAGAAAATACTAAATAAACTAGGAAATGGCAATTTCACAAGGAAACGTTTCCACCTAGTAGTCAATAGTAATACACATCTAAAAAAACAACAACAAAAGAACAAAAGAACTTATCAATTTGTAACGGTTCACAGTTCTAGCATATTCATACAAGAGAATCGGCTCGCAGCCACAATCCTTCATTCTCATCCCTCTTTGCACTGTCAATTATAATCATATATCAACACATGATTTGTTCGCCAAAATTTCCATCCAGCACCCCCCTCTCATGTCATCTCTTGTCATATAACCCAGTGGTTAATCCTTGTTATGCCAACAACCATACTTCATACAATATTACATGCTGCACATCCTCCATTTTTATCCTATCAACTGCTGAGCTACCCGCCTTAAACTTTACCATACCCTTTTTCCCCGACTACTAAAATTCATAATGAGACTGTCTCCCTGCAACCTAAGATATCTTTTTTCCAACCCTATTCTGTCACAAACCCATACATCCCTGCATGTGGTACGACTGTCATTTACTTTTTTAAAAAAAAACCCAAAAACCCCTTCGAACCATATGGACTCACTGTCCTGTACCAAATACGTACATCACAGATACAGTCTGCACGCGCACGACACCCGCGTCGAGAACCATGACTCGTAACGAAAGTGAAAAGACACCAATATAATTTGAATGGTCACGACCGTACTCCAGTATAAACACTCGACTACAATTAGCCTTGGCCCTACTGCACAGTTAACAATTCCAATGCTGCGCAGGTCAACTCCGAAATCGTTAATCAATTTCAACGAACCACTACTATTTACAACTGAAATTGAGCACAATCCCTTTACGATTCACGCAGACACATCTGCACCTGACTCATACTATGATCCTCAACAAAATGCAACCTCATATTACCTTCTTATTGAACCCCTGAAATAACATGAAATAATCACAAACAACATCTACATCACCGTCCATCAACGGTTATTATATCGAACCCACATTGTCTAGCCAAACTATCACATGACAATCGAACTCGGGAACCACTATGTACACTATTTACAGAATATACAGAAAAGAAGTAACAACACCAACCGGCTGACAAGAAGTTCAATCACAGAACCAAGACGACATCATACTAGACAACCATTATACGCAACAAACATAATACAACTAAACATAACATGAGACAACTACAGTACAACTCGCCATAATACAAGACAACATGACGAATGACACCCACCATGAACCTAACAAATCACCAACCTGGACAGACAGACGTTCAACCACACCAGTTCTGCAACTGGCTGAAGTGGCTGCAACAACGACGACACAGAACCTGGCACAGGCCAAGGGCACACCAGACCCGACGAGGACCTGGCCCTAACTATGACTCGAAGTCCACTCAGCTCGACTAACGGCGCTACCGCCGCAACTACAAGGCGCGTCCACTCCGACGAACACCAGGGACCGAAGTGAAGCTACCCCAACGCATTCCGCCCTGGTCGGAATCAAGCGAACTCTACTCACAACACAAAACAGCGATTGGTCAGAGCAGCGTATCCCTCCGCAGAGCTGACACGCCGGACCAACGGACTAGTTTTTTGCTCGTGCAACAACACGACAATTTACTACAACAACTCAGACTTGACAACACAACAACAGCCGATATCCTGCCCCGCCTTCTCTGGTGTAGAACCAAAGTAACAAAAGGGTAACAATCGGAAACGAAACCAACCTCCCACTTCCATCCCTTCAACAAGTCAAGATTGGAACTCAAGAATATTGTATGTCTTATTTCCCCAGCCCCTACCTAGCCTAACCTTCACCTTAACCAAACCCCAATCTTACACACGCACACTCGCACACACACATATACCGGTACACATATGCACACGCACACGCTATTTCTGAACTACCATTACTCCAAACACATGGACGGCCGATTTAGTACCGCCGATCGGTGACAATTATTATTATTATTATTATTATTATTATTATTATTATTATTATTATTATCATTATTATTATTATTGTTATCATCATCATCATCATCATTATAATTATTTATTATCATCATTATTATTTTTTATTTTTATTATTATTATTCATGGCGCTTAATCTTACGTAAGCCCTAAGCACTTACAAATAAAGAACAGATTTAAGAATAACATAAATGAAACAATAAGTGATTATATATAGCAGTACGTACCATGCACCTACAAACAAGAGTGCATGTTGACACAAACTCACACACGCGCCCGCGCGCACACACCCCGCTCCACACACACACACACACACACAGTCTCACAACAACGCACACAACAGCATGCGCGCACACACATGCGCACTTAGGCGCGCACGCGCGCGCGCACACACACACACACACACACACACACACACACACACACACACACACACCCGCGCGCGCGCGCGCGCGCGCGCGCGCACGCATGCATGCGCGCGCACACCGCAGAATTAATAATTATGATGGGGAAGGGTTGTTTTAAGAGATGCCTTGAAGGAATACAGAGAGTTTGAACTGTGCAAAGAAACTGGAAGTTTATTCTATATCTTCACGGTAATGCAACCCCCCAAGCCATTTCCCGCTCTTTCTCCACACCCACACCC
>CM031606.1:1098950-1103950 GCA_018398815.1 Conus ventricosus
ACGTCAAATCCACCAACCTACTCACAGTTACTGAGTCGGTCATTATGACTATCTTTTCCAATCCCCATTTCACTCCCAAATTGACCCCCTTCACCACAGCGTTCAACTCAGCCACATTGATGTGGTGATAGTCGTCAGACTTTCTTAGCCAGGCAGCGTCTTCCACCGGCGTTCCATCAACTTCCAAGATCACCCCTTCGCCTAAGTCGCTCGCATCGCACCAAACTGTTCCGCTTGTCGCCAGTGCTACTTTCCATTCTCCTTTGACAGGGTCTTCCTCCCCAACATGCTGCAAGATGTCCTCAATCATACGCTGTGCCGCGTCGCCAATGTAGTCATCCCACTTCTCTCCGTTAGATTGTCGTTTCACGTAGCTACACGCCAATCTCAGCCACCCTGCAATTGGGTAATGTGCAGTGAGCTTACCACACAAAGAGAATAGCTCCCGCTTCGACAATGGATGATCCACACTTGGTAGGTCGTTGCTTCGACCAAACCAGAGCTTGCCGGCATGATCTCGCGTCAACTTCAATCCAAGGGCTGTTCCTCCTTCCAACTTTTCCGCTGGCTTGGCATCCAACCCATATTTGTTGAGGTGTGTTGTTACGTCTTCTGCACTGACCTGTGTCACATTCACCAGAATATCGTCGACATATGAAATGGTGGCACGCTCAATGTCCGGCTTCTGCGCTAATACTGTTTTCAGTACTTTTGTCATGATGCGTGGTGCAGAATTCAGCCCGAAGCCCAGTCGTGTCAAACAGTACGTTCTCCCTTTGTATCTCACCAACTGATTCTTCCACAGTTCGGGGCTCACGTGCAGCTGGAGATATGCTGACTTCAAATCCACTATTTCTGACTCGCCGCTCACTTGTCTCCACTGCCTTAACACATCGTGACACACATCGATTAAGTCATCGCCGGTATGACATTCCACTGACTCATTCAACTCTTTGAAGTCGAATACCGGCCTCACCCTACCTTTTGCAGCCTGCTCCACCGCCATCAATGGTATAATTCCTTCTGTGACGTCCTCATGCCACGGCATCAGAATTCCCTCTTCAATCCATTTGTCTACTTCACCTTCAAATTTCGCACGTTTACTCACATCCATATGTTGGTCATACATAGCAACCTTGTTCCGTAAGACAGGTACGTTTCCTCCTTTCCAGCGATACGTAATTGTCCACTTGTCTCCATCAAAAGCCGCTACAAAGTCCTTATCTTCAATGACCATTGAGTCATGCTGACACTCCAGTGGATCAACTGCAACGCACGTAATGCCGATACCAAACTCCACTTCCGAGCCTCCAACCGTCACTCCCCCCAACTGTCGAATTACGTCCATCCCAATGACAACGTCTATTCCCCCCACTAGTCTATCCACGACTGTGGATTTGGTCCTCACTGTTTTTCCATCAATGGAAACTTCAATCATGGTGGTAACTCTGCCGTTCACCCGCCTCCCATCAAAAGCTTGTGTGCATACCTTGCCTTCCCACGTGTGCACCAGGTCTGCCCGAATCATTGTATTTGAACACCCAGTGTCGACCAACGCTCGTCTTGCTTGACCCTCAACATGCACCACAATCACCGGCACCCCTCCAACCACCATTGCAGCGCTTGCGACACCTGACCCACCGTCTTGTCCTCCCTTATTCTGTCCTCTTGGCTCTTGTGTGCAGTGCACTGCAATATGCCCCTCACCACCACAGCGGTAACAAATAACCGATCTCCGTTTGGCGGCGGTCTTATCTCCTTGGCTAGGGCAATCCCGAATAAGGTGTCCTCCCCCACATGCAAAACAACCCCTCCCATTTCCTGGCTTCTTTCCACTGGACCCTCTAACGGTCACTGAAGGCGCTGAAACTCCTGCCCCAAGTCGATTTACCGTCAATATCCGTGCCCGTCCAACTAGCATAGACATGGTGATGTTTGGTTCGACGCTCACAACTTGTTGTAGCTCGGCTGAAATCCCCTCTGGAAACCCCGTGACGAATGCCAGTCTGACTACGCTATCGAGTCCCGCTCTTTCTAGCCCACACGTTCTCACTATCCTCCTCACCTCGTTCGCAAACACATCCACTGGTTCCCCTGTCCACCTGCATTCTTTAAGTTTGCTGTACGCCATGAATTCATTGTCCGTAAATGCTTCTTTTAGTCTTCTTTTGATCATTATAAAATCCCCTTGCTCCTCTGCATCCATTTCTAAATACACTGCTAACGCGCCGTCTTCCAGATAGAGTGGTACAAAACTGGCCACGTCTACCACGTTGGTCAATTTTGCCACCAACTCCGCCTTTTGAAGCCAAGCAATGACGTCTCCTTCTCCATTAAATGATTTCAGCACATCGTGCTTCACGAATGTGCCCACCTTCTTAGTTTCCGAAGCCATTCTGAACAACCTTACTCTGAATATAATAAAACAAAATCCTTGTTTCCCGAGTCAAAGAATGTTAGACCTAATAATTAATCAATAGCACCACTGACAATGTAACACATAAACAGTATTGTGCAGAGTGCAGGTAGTATCTAGAGTCGAACAAAATGCCGGAATAGCTTGTAGTTAATTGGATGTCAAGAATAGACGGGAATACGAAATCTTGCCACTCACCTTCATATGACCGCTTCGATACGTCTGCTCTTTCTCCAGTCGTCAGTAGGTAAGAGGCAGAAATTACCGCGTTCCCGCTATTTATTTACAATGCGTCCAGCGCCCTCTAGTATTCAAGGGCCTGTACTCTAATTTGTTTTTGACGAACCCAGGCATAACGGGCCTGCACTCTGCACAAACTACAACGAACCTGACAACATAACAACATAATGAAAGCTGACAACAGCATGTCTAACGTGTAATGAAGGCTGACAACAGCATGTCTAAGGTGTAATGAAAGCTGACAACAGCATGTCTAAGGTGTAATGAAAGCTGACAACAGCATGTCTAATGTGTAATGAAAGCTGACAACAGCATGTCTAATGTGTAATGAAAGCTGACAACAGCATGTCTAAGGTGTAATGAAGGCTGACAACAGCATGTCTAACGTGTAATGAAAGCTGACAACAGCATGTCTAACGTGTAATGAAGGCTGACAACAGCATGTCTAACGTGTAATGAAAGCTTACAACAGCATGTCTAACGTGTAATGAAGGCTGACAACAGCATGTCTAAGGTGTAATGAAAGCTGACAACAGCATGTCTAACGTGTAATGAAAGCTGACAACAGCATGTCTAACGTGTACTGAAAGCTGACAACAGCATGTCTAATGTGTAATGAAAGCTGACAACAGCATGTCTAAGGTGTAATGGAAGCTGACAACAGCATGTCTAAGGTGTAATGAAGGCTGACAACAGCATGTCTAAGGTGTAATGAAAGCTGACAACAGCATGTCTAACGTGTAATGAAAGCTGACAACAGCATGTCTAACGTGTAATGAAGGCTGACAACAGCATGTCTAACGTGTAATGAAAGCTGACAAAAGCATGTCTAATGTGTAATGAAAGCTGACAACAGCATGTCTAACAAACGGTAAATAGCTGTGATGAGCTTTTCGAAACGGTGAAACTGGCCTCTTTGTTTCGAGTTTATAGCATAGCCAGTGTGTGTGTGTGTGTGTGTGTGTGTGTGTGTGTGTGTGTGTGTGTGTGTGTGTGTGTGTGTGTGAAAGAGAGAGAGAGAAAGACATAGAGAGAGAGATAGAGAGAATGAAAGTCTAGGTGTGTGTGTCTGCCTATGTGTGTGCGTGCATGCACGTGCGTTCGCGCTCGTATGTGTGTGTGTGTGTGTGTGTGTGTGTGTGTGTGTGTGTGTGTGTGTGTGTGTGTGTGTGTGTGTGTGTGTAAGAGAGAGAGAGAGAGAGAGAGAGAGAGAGAGAGAGAGAGAGAGAGAGAGAGAGAGAGAGAGAATCTGTGAGAGAGTGATAGAGAGAACGCGCGAGAGCCCAAAGCGCATATTACAGAAACATGATAAAATACTAATTCTAACTGAAAGCACACACACACACACACACACACACACACACACACACACACACACACACACACACACACACACACACCACAACACACACACACACACACACACACACACACACACACACACACACACACCACAACACACACACACCACAACACACACACACACACCACACACACACACACACACACACACACACACACACACACACACACACACACACACCACAACACACACACACCACAACACACACACACACACACACACACACACACACACACACACACACACACACACACACACATTACAAGCAGCTGATCGTTCCATACCAAAATATTCTAATTTAAAATCTGACAAACATTCGGGTAACATCTGGTGGAACGAAGTTTGTGAGAAAGTTGTGAACGAAAAGAAACGTTTATTCAAAATATACTTACAGGATAAAAAAAAGCAACAACAGAAAATCACACACCCCTGAGGAAAGCGAATTCATTTAGTAACAAAACAATAGCACAAGTGAAACGGCAGTATTGGGCTGCATTTTGTACAGATGAGGTTTATAGCCATAAAGATCTACAAAAGATATGGACAAAATTCAATAACATGAAAAATGGAGTACATTTACTATTATGTCCAGTCAGGATTGAAGGTAATGAATTTCCTTCTAATTTACAAAAAGCTGAGTCGTTCGTCGACATGTTTTCTGATACAATGCTTCCTAATAATCTTCCAAAAGAATAAGAACTTTTAGGGAAAACGAGGCCCAAAAAGATATGTATAAAGATCCTGTACCAGATAATGCAAATTATATCAATGCCCCAATTACTTTGAAAGAACTGAAAGAGACGCTGTTTTCTTTAAGTGATAAGAAAACGTCAGTCAGAGCAGACGCAATATCTAGCATAATGTTAAAACATTTGCCGGAAAACTGGATTATATTACTACATGAATTGTTGCAAAAATGCTGGGATGAAGGTCATATTCCAAAGGTATGGAAACACTCAATCATAGTTCCAATACCAAAAC
>CM031606.1:1116532-1119032 GCA_018398815.1 Conus ventricosus
AATGTTTTTACTTATATAAATAATTACAAAATTACAGCTGTTCTCGTGGTAGATTCTATGAAAGCTTTTGATGTTACTGATCGCAATCTTCTTAAAAAGCTGGAGATACACCTACCTGAGAATTCGTTTGAACTCCCATCTTCATTTCTTTCTGATAGAAAGTAAATTGTTTCAGTAGATGAATCTGTATCTCCTACATTATTCATTAGTCATGGTGTGCCTCAAGGGTCAGTACTCTGACCTATCTCATTTTCCATATATACAAACAATTTACCTCTATTCATTGATAGTCTATGTGAAAATGTTCGCTGATGACACCACTATACACTCTCGTCATAAAACAATTGAACATGTATTTGCCACTTTACAAGAAAGTATAAACAAATTAAATCATATGGTATGAAATCAATCACATGTGTCTCCATCCTCAAAAAACAATGTACTTGATAATAACCACCAGACAAAAGCGTCAAAATATTTCTGTTTGTGTGAATAATAAGGCAGTTGAAGAAGTTAATCATCATAAAGTCCTTGGTGTTATTGTACGCAATAAACAGCCATGGTCTTCCCATGTCACAATGCTCTGCAAACTCCTGTCTCAAAAGATTCACCAGCTTTCAAAACTAAAACATTTCTTTGACCGACATTGTCGTAAGCAGTTTTTTTTACTTCGTACATTGAATCATTTGAATTACTCTTTTACATTGTGGGATTCGGCCAGTTATAACGTATTAAAACCACTCTTCAGTCTCCATAGATGGGCTCTTAAACTCATTCTTCTCTAATCTACAACTGTAACTCCCTCTGAATAAAAACGTTTAGACATTTTGCCTCTGAAATGGAAACTCACTTATAACAAAGCAATTTTCATGTTTGAGAAAAGTGTCCAATCATGCACCACCAACTCTGAAAACTAAATTTAAAACGAACCTGATTTGCAATGTCAGGAAGGTTAAGATACCCCTACCCAGGATTGATCTTTTCAAAAATCTAGCTTCGTTTATTCCGGTGGTTGTTTGTGGAATGACATATTCTTCATTTAATGTAAATTCTTGTCTAAACGTTTTCAAAAAGACAATGCTTCCCATATCTGATGCTACGCTTCCTAAACAATGTGACTAATGATAACATTATATCACATTTCTTTTTTTACATTTTCAAAATTATTTGTATGGATTCAAGTGCGAGTCATCTTTAAATGTATGTGCATGTTCATTTGTATTCCTTCCTCCCCTTCGCTATCTCTTCTGATGACATACTCTGTATCTTTCCACCTTTCATTGACGTCCTTCATTTTCTCTCTCTCTCTCTCTCTCTCTCTCTCTCTCTCCTCTCTCTCTCTCTCTCTCTCTCCTTCTCTCTTTCTCTCCCCCCCCCACACACACACACATTGAACCCATCATCATTCACCAATGCCTCATATCCCCTTCCCATCTCCGGACAAATCATCCCTTATTTCCCACATCCCAGATATCCAGACACCATACCTTTACAATACCCCTGATCATCGTGGAAGACAAATTTTCCAGAGACAGTTTCCGGTTTCGGATCCTGTCAGTGTCATAAAAACGATGCCGGGCTCCATCTATAGTATCCTAAGTTGGCCCGCCACTAACAATCCTGTTAACCAGTGTGCCCAGCAACTGATGTCTTTGGCATCACAGCTGGCGTACCAACATCAGTGATCTTCACCAGCTCTGCGACCACCACCTCCATAATGTATGGTCTTTCCATACATATGCTGGTGATAGTGACGTTAGATAATTGTGTTCGACCCACAAGGACGAAGCTGTGGTTTTTTGTGCATGAACATTTGAACATTTGTCCACTTTAATATAATTTCTTCTTGGTCATGTATCCAAAAGTATGCTGATAGACTTTGTTTATGCTTGTTTTCTTCTTCTTAGATGTAAGGTGTACCAATTTAAAAAAGTTACTCGTTTCATGTGTGACAGGCGTTCTCGGGAAAACTCGGATAGGGACAGTTCGTATACTGGTGTGAAATATATATTATATTGTTTTGGCCGAGATTGTGTCTTGCCCCGGAGTGAACGTTTCAGGTTGCTTCTCTTACTGTCAGTCTTGTGTTCAACTCAGCTGGATAGAATTGGTATTTCTAACTTGTTTCCAGTAGTTTTTCTGCTTTAATCTGCATTTCTTTTGTATTGAGTGTCACATTTCATTGTATGTGTTAATTTCCTCTTAATTATATCATCCGTAATTGTATTGTTTTGTCATGGACAATAACGGTAGCAAATCAAAGTGACTCTGCAAAGCTGGGTTTAAAATAGGTTATCTCAATGTATGTCACTTAATGAACAAATTATCAGACGTGCCTTCCATCCTATCCAATTCAAATGACTGTTTTCATGTCTTTGGTTTTTCTGAATCACGATTATGTAGTACAATTTCTGACAATATATTATTGATCCCATGATACAACCTTCTTAGACGAGATGCCACAGCAAAACTAGAAACGGGTATGGTGGCTTAATTCACA
>CM031606.1:1132032-1179532 GCA_018398815.1 Conus ventricosus
AGACTATGATTAGACTGGTTTGTCCGATGCAACCCTGGTTTGGGTGTGCTTAACCCTTGGTGGGTGTAATATGCCTGGCGTGGCAAGTTCACTCGAGTATAGAGTGTAGATGTAGACTGGAAGTCTACTAGGGTAGGCTTGTCGCTTAATCCCTAGAAGGTGAGTACCAGTTGGGGTTGTATACTCGTTAAAGCAATTACAGTAAAGGTGTAATTGCAATGACAACAGAAGTTTGATAATTATAAAGATTTGATGATATTGCGCTATTTGGGAAAAAGAGAAAGTTGAACGCGAAAAGAAAAGAAGAATAAGCAAAATAAATATTGTTGTGTAAAGATTTCGTTCTGTACCCCAACTGTAGGTAGGAATAGGTTGGCGGAACAAGACTCATGTGAGTATTCTATATTGATCTTGGAGTGAATGTGAAAGGAGTTAAAAAGGATGTGTGAATAATAATGAGAGGAAGAGAAAAAATAAATACAGTTCATTTGTAGAGGTTAACCCTGGACCTAGGGTTTCGTTACAGAATCCCTCAGCGTCCAGTGGTGGTCCAGGCTTGAGCTGTACGAGCCTAGTGAGAGTCCAGGCTGTGATGGTCCAGAGGTGGTACAGCCAAGTGAAGGAAAGCTCCTCAACAAGTCAAGATGATTTGTCTTTATCGATACTATTTAATATAAGAACTGATAGTGTAACATTGTGTGAGTGTTTGATTTTTGATAAAATTTTCAATATGGTATTAGTGTTTGTATGTGGGGAATTATCTTGTAAAGAGAAGAAATATGTGTTGGAAAATGCAGTGAAGTGCAAACAAGAATTAAGACCCTTTTCTTTGTGAGTAAAGGGAGCGTTTTATAGAAAACTCAATTCAATTGTGATAGTGCTCCTTTGGGTGAATGGAGTGATTGTGTGTTGTGTACGAAGTTAGCATACTGTGGTTGTGAATGCAAGTGTTGTCTGTTCACAAACAGGGTATGTGACAGTGGTGACCCCGTCTTTGAATTTAGGTTAGAGTTTAATAGGATTTAGTTTTTTGAGTGAGTATTTCTGCTAAAATATTGTTTTGAACCCCTTTGTAAAAAGAAAAAAGAAAAATAGAAGTAAAATTACTCTGCCAATTTACAATTATAAAGATACTATTTTGTTCCCCTCTGCATTGCTGAGTAGTTATTGTTATATTTATTCATTTTCATTGGTATTTTTTGTTTTTCTTTATATTTATGGTGTGAGTCAATTGTTTTTTACAATGCATACTTGTTCTTAGTATTCCCGTCTCCAGTTCTACGGGTGGTAGTTTCAATTAGTGGGCTACCAAAGGGTTCTTTTGCTTTGTCTTACTTTTCCTACTTTTTTCACATTTTCGCCTCTCTTGGTTTCTGTCTCTATTCTAATTAAAATTCTCTTGATATTCTTTACAATAAGCTGCTCTCTAGTTTCAAGTTTAGGCGTTTTTTTGCTATTTTAAATAGGGTTTCTGATTAGTGTGTGTAAATGCTCCCTTTATTTTAAATGTTGTAAGGTTTAGTTGAAAATCTTTCTTGTAAAAGTGTCTGTTTTTTCCGGCACATTCTTTTGGATTCCTTTTTGAAAACAGTGCTCTACTTTAGTTTAAAACAATAATTATAAAAATATTCTTAGCTTTTCTTGGTATTCGGAAATCTTTCTCACAATTCAGTCTTTCAGAGCCGTTTCTAAATTTACTTCTCACATTTTTGGGCCGACTAAATTAACTTAAATAAAATATTTTTTCAGTGAGACTCAATCAAATTTTACTGGAAAAAACATTCTTTTCTGTCCCGTCATTGTTTTTTTGTTTTGTTCTTTACAAATTTGAATGTTTTGAACTCTGTATGCTAGTAATCAGTGCCAAGTAAGTTTAAATTGTTCTATTTTAGATAGTGTTTTTTTAATTTCACATCTTAATTTCCCTACCCCATTTGCCCGCTGTGGATTTCTTTAAGCGTTATCTACACTCTCATAAAAGATGACTGATGCAGTGGATGATTAACAAATAGAGGAGTTCCAATCATTATTTGTAAAGGAAGATGAGGAAACCGTTCGTTGTAACCGATTTTTGTCCCAGGGACAGAAATTGCAGTTGTGTGGTGATGCTTTAATGGCTTACATTGATCAGTGTGAAGAGCGTGCGCTCAGAGCGAAAGAAAGAGGAGAAAAAAGTGGCAGAGGCAGATGAGAGAGAAAGGCTTAGAAAAGCAGAGGCAGATGAGAGCTGAAAGCTGAACTTTTGAAGAAGTTTCAATATACAGATGAAGGCTTTAGAGAAAAGTTTCGTTCAGTTCGTCCAGAAAAAGGCGAATCATTTGCAGCTTTCCTTATTAGGACGAGTCATTTATTTGATCGTTGGGTTGAATTGGCCCAGACACAGAAAGAATATGCTGATTTGCGTGACTTGTTGTTACGTGAACAGATTTTACAAAGCGTATCCAAAGACCTAGCTTTTTTCTGAAAGAGAGATCTTGTAAAACTGCACAGGATATGTGTAAGCTGGCAGATCAGTATCAGACTGCTCATCCGGAAAAGCATTGTGCCAGAAAATCTGACCGTGAAGAGAACGGGGAAAGGGGCATTCTGGGCCACTTCCGCCCTCACTCAGTTCGGGCGAAAGTAACCCAGAATGCCCCTTCCCTGTTCTCTGCCCAAGTAAGACTTAAAACTACACACACACATGCACAAAAACACAAAAATGCACCCACTCACAAACACAACACACCCACACACACACCACCCACACACACACACACACACCCCCACACACAACACACAACACACACCCCCACAGAACACACTAAACACACAAAACACACACACCCCCACTCTTTCTCTTTCTCTTTCAATTAAATGCCAAAAAATTGGCACACTTCTTCTGATAATTTTCAACTAAAAAACTTTGTAAAATAGACAGGCAGACACGGGGCGAAACTCGATCACTTAATTTACGGTCGCGGCAGTTTGCACCTAGCCTGTCCTGTGTAAACGAAACACACCAGTTGGGTTGCCCCAAACATTGCATCAGAAATTCGAGATCGAGGCTGTCGACGTGGCCACGACCCAGGCCGTCATTGTTTGAGCCACCACTCAAAAAGGGCTGCGTGTTTCGTCGGTTGTGACCACTGTTTTTTTATTGTGTTATTTTAAAATGGCTAAAACGTTACTGAAGAACAGGTTTGTTATTCGAGGCCTAAGTTTTATTTTAACTGCATGTTAGAGTATTTGTTGAAAGAATTAGTTGAGTTAGTCAGTGAAGGCAAGCTAACTATTCACATGTTTGCCCGCACAGCTTTTCATTTTTTAAAGGGCGAAGGTAAACACGGCTGATTCGTGACTTGATTGATTGTTAATACAGATTCAGTGTTTATGGGGCAAGCTGATTTGTGTATTAGATGTGTATACTTTTTTTACTTCTAACCAGTTCATCTGCCTTTAAGTGTGCCCTTATGCACTGAATGGCGATTTTGAATGTTCTGGCAAACAAACTAGATAGGGTTAAGGCAGACCTTAGTCCCATCTCCCAGTATGGAGAGGAGTAGTGTTTTGGCTAGCACTTCTTTATATAAATGCTTCAAATATACAATGACGGATGTACTACAACCTACAAAACTATGTGTAACAGATAGGCTGACACAGCGAAAACGCGCGACCTTGTTTACACAGCGCACGGCAAGCGACCAAAAAATCAATAAAGCGAGGGGGACTGGGCTTGCCAGGTGAGGGGTGGGGTGGGGGGTGTATTCATTTCAGGTTGACAGCGCGCCAGGTGTCGTTAGCGGGGGTTTGGGTATTGCCATTAAAGGGTGTGGGGTTTGTAGTGAGAAGATATTTACGGGGTTTTTTGTGCAGGTTGGTTTTGTTTATATAATAATTTTGATCATGGCGAACAAAGATAGTGGGAGATTTTTAAGCTGACAAATACTTGACAAGCATGTTGAGTACCATGCCCCAAATTTGTTAGTGCTTTGGATGAGTTGAGAGCGGCAGGCCCTTTATATTCTCGCAAACTAGAGAGATTGCTCGTTTGTTGAATCCTTATGCTAAAAGGTTTTCTACAGTTGGTCTTCTTTCACAGAAGTCTACTCTATGAGGAAGGATTTGTATTTAATGTTTTAAAAGCAGTGAGGAGATTAGAAATTATTGGACTACTCCCGCACAAGAACTAATTCAACTCCAACACACTCCTCTCAAAGTCCGCGCAGTGAGAGAGAAACCAGCGCTTCACCCTGAGCGGTCAAAGGTCACAGTAGCAAGCCGTTTCTTGCGTTTTCCCCTGAGCGGTCAAAGGTCACAGTGGCAAGCCGTTTCTTTTAGCGCTTCACCCTGAGCGGTCAAAGGTCACAGTGGCAAGCCGTTTCTTTAGCGCTTCACCCTGAGCGGTCAAAGGTTATCAGCAGTAAGATCAGATGCTGCTTTGTCGCTTTGCTGTCTACGCCCTGTTACAAACTTTAGGCGCCTTTTTGCTCTGCTAAAGCATATTTTACTTTAAAAAAAACCACTAGGTAACTCTGCCAATGCCAGCCCCAAGCCTGGATGAAAAAAGAGGAGGGGTGTGGGCATAAACTTTTTTTTTGTGCACTTGGTGGCTGTTTTGAAATTGCAACAAAAGACCCAAGCATCACAAAAAACGCAAGCACTGTTTTTGCACTAAGTGGTGTTACACATGACAAATAATAAAGCTCTGTGTACACCACACACACACACTCCCACCCAAAGTCACCCAAGTTTTTAAATTTAAAGTTTTTAATTAAGTTACCCCAAGTTTTAATTAAGTTACTTCAAGTTCTTAATAAGTTCTTGATTAAGTTTTTAATTAAGTTCTGATAAAGTTCTTAATAAGTTCTTGATTAAGTTATCCTTTAAGTACAATCAAGTTCTTATTAAGTTATCTTATAATTAAAAAAAAAAACCTTGTTTTATCTTAAATAGTAAATGTCTAATATAGTACACACACACCTCATAAAACGCGTCATCGTTGAGGATGTCTTGCTCAGCGTTTTCTGCATAGATTTTAATGAAGGCCTTACACCCAAGCAACCACATTGATTACAATTCTGGTTTTATGGAAATTTTCTTTTATAGACTCTATGTCTTTATTTATTGACTTTATCATTTTAAAAATACGCCATGATCTATTTTTATTAAAAATTTAAAATATTATTCCATTATAAATGGATAAAAATGATGCTTTGTTATTGGCGGTTTTTGGCGTGCAGTTGTCTTTTTTTGATTTAACGGTTCAGGTTTTTTTTAACTTCTTTCGTTTCTGTTGCCAAATTGTGTTATATTTTATAGCCATAATAACTGCCCCAACAGCAGCAATGGCGCCAAAAATGGCAACAGTTTTAAGTTCAATATACCATGAAGACTTGGGGCCCCTTGTATCACATGGATTTTTTATAGCTGGCTTTTGAATCAACTTGTTCTGGCGTTGGCGGTGTTATGTTTTCATAATGCTGTAACTTTAATTTTTTTTGTCTGTTCCACTCTGCTATTTTCTTCCTGCTTCAAACACGCCCAGGTTTTTTAAGGGTCTCCACCTGGTTCAGTTTTCTGTTGATTTCTGGCTTGGTTACTTTCTCCACCTGATTCAGTGTTTCCTGGTTCTGATGATTTTCCAGCTCGTTCATTTTGAAGGGAAATAAAATCTATATGATTAAAAGTTATTAATCCCATGATTAATGGCGATAACAATGTTCCAATCTATAGTATAGATCACACCCTAGAGACTCTAATGACTTTGTTAAAAATGGATCTTGCGTTAAATCATACTAAGATCTTGTTCAGAATCAATGGGAGCAAATTACTGACTGTTTAGTGTACAAACTAAGAACCGTTTGCCCCACACTTTTCACCATTCTAGACCCCAGCTGCCCCTTCATACCTGTTATGATACTTTAAAATGTCTTGCGGCGACATTTGTTGAATCTGTTCAATGCTAAATTCAGTTCCGGGGAACTGTTTTTTTTTCCCCACATGCTGCCAAAGAATACAGCTCTCCTTTTTGGGCATAATAGCTTGATCATCAACTTGGTCATTCATAAGTTCAGGCAGGTTTAGGCCCCCTTGTAGCTTGTAATCATCACTTTTCATGTTTTTTATTAAATTATAATTATTTATTTTAAAAAAATGAGCACCCGAAAAAAACTATTGCCAACCTTGTATCCCAAATTCTGCTGTTATTGGAGGACTAAGTGTAGGATACTAAATTGTTTGGTTAAAAGCTTGTTAAGAATTAAACCAGCAGATCTTGGCAAACTAGACTTTGAGGATTCAGCAAAGCTAATTGCTATCATTGCAGCTCGGTTGCCACGAAAGATTTTCTAGTCAAGCAAGGAATAATTCCAGAGAATATAAATATGTAAAAAAAAAATACATTTATAAAAAATGGCTTCACTCGCAATAATGATAGGCGGCGCTGTTGGTGAATGCGCTTGCCCTTTTAGTGGCAGTAATTTCGCATTTAGTAAACTGGGGAATGGCGGCGAGAGAAAAAGACATAACAAAGCTATGGAGGAACTAGCAGCTGCACAAAACGCCTATGAAAGGCAGAGATTTGAGCAGTTAGATTTTTTAAATTTGACACACTGAAAAGACAGGGGCATGCAGCTTACACATTTAAAAATGTTGATCAAGCAATAAAAACAATATTATCTTGTAACAGGCAAACCAGTCCAGACATTGCCCCCACCAAAATTCAGTGACTTTTATCAACCATCAGAAAAACAAAAAGATGCAAGAAATCGGTTTATTGTCGTTGGCATGACCGTCGTGTATTTGTTGCCATAATATTGGCTGAATAAAAAATGAACAAAATCTATTATTCACCCAAAGGAAATTGGAAGGGCATACAGCCAATTAAAAAGCAAAGCCAAGCGGCAGGAGTCAGTGAACAACAGCAAAAGAATGGTTTAATCTAAACAAGCGATTTGGCAAATTTTTTTTACCTGCACCCAGACGAATACAGAGACCACACTTTGTCAAATACAACCCCAAAAACGACACCCATCAAATGGACCTTCTATATTTACCCTCTGATACGATTAGACGAAAAGATTTAAGTACGCACTCACAGCCCTTGAATGGCTTAAAGATACAAAGATGCAGAACCATTAACACAAAAGAGTGCTTCTGCTGTTGCTGTTGCCCTACAGCTGATATACCAGCGAGGGCCACTAACTTACCCTCGCATGATTCAAGTCGATGTGGGAAGAATTTAAAGGCCAAGTGAATCATTATTGTTGAAACATAGAGTTACCATTAAAAGAGGCATTCCAGGAGTTCATAGATCACAGGCTTTAGTTGAAAACTTTAACAAACAGTTGCCGAAAGACTTTTTTCTTACCAGTATCACAGAGAGCTGATTGACAATTCTCGCAACACAGAATGGGTTAGAAGATTGCCCTCAGTTTTGCGCGCAATGAATAATGAAGAATTTAAAGGGCTAAACCCCAGAAACAAGCAATCAAAAGAAAAACAAAAAATTTGTTGCTGAAGGAGAGTCTTCATCAGCAAACTATTACCATTTGGATTGAAAGTAAGTCCCTTTATTTACCGGGGGAAGCAAAAAGGGGACATTTCGCATTAGGCAACAGATCCATTTTTGGAGTGTTGACCCTATGAAATAAAAAGAATTGTAAAGATGAATCCGCCCGTGTATTATTTACGAGAAACTGACACAACAAAACAGCCAGCCCTCAAAGATCTTTTGTGAAAGAAGAAATGCAGATAATTCCGCCAGGCACAGTTCCGCTTTAATTAATTTACGGTTCTCCAGTCCCCAATTGCATATGAAAACTCTGGATTAACAACACCCGTTTTGTGTTTGTTCTATCTAATGACTTCTTTGTTCCCAACTGTTGTGTTGATTCCATGTAGATTAGATCGCAGTTTTTTACGTTGTCATGATGAAAAGGTCTTATTGCCAAACAATGCTTCTTTGTAGTTGTCATGTGATATTTTTTGACTGCACAACGCTGCGAGATTTTCCCCTTTGTTTTCTTAATGATTTTCCCCTGGTCGAAATACTGTATTTTTGACTTAACCCACAATACTCCTTGATTACCTTTCCAGATAATTCATCCTTCATCTTTCCCTAAAACCTTTTTGTTAGTAATTGAATGTAAAGGTGAATCTTTAGGGTAATCTGATGTATCATACCATCCCGCTTGTCCTTTAGCTACTTCGATTTCCATGTCTTTATAAATATCTTCAGTAGGAATATCTATAACAAAACTATCTGTATCTGTGTAAAGTACTCTGGACTCAGGATACGGGGGCCCTTAAAGTAGTCATAAAGAAAATTCTAACATCAAAAGTTTTTGATAATTCTAAAACAGTAAAACCAATAAAAACGGGTTTGTCCAATTTGGACTTTCTTTTTTTTCATCATTATGCCAAAAAGCTGATCATGAAATCTTCTAAAGTCCTGATAATTTGGTTTTGAAGTCAGCTTAATTGCTTCGTTCTCTTGGTGACTAATCTAACATCTTTGCGCTTGTGCGGATTCTCCATAGTCTTTCCAAAACAGCTGTTGTTCATCAGCTTAAAAAAGTCTTTTTCTGAAGCATCTGTGGATTTGGTTCTGAGATCAGTGTTCTTCATGATGTATGGTTTCATGAACTGTTCTTGATCGAAAGCAATTATGCGATGAACAGCTGTTAACTTCAAACCAAATGTCTTAAATAAAATTGTAGAAGTCTGTAATGAAGACATAATTTTTTTCCCTCGAAGATTAGGCACAAGTTTGGGCGGTTCTCTTGGATCCATCTTTGACTTTCTGCTGCTAATGGATAGTCATTATGCAGGTCATGGAGTTCATGAGGATATTCTAAATTCAACTTTTTAGAATAAAAACCACGCTGGTGATCAGGCGCCAAACTACCCAACACTTTTAATGCCTTTTGAATATTATTTGTACCTGTGTACATTTTAAAGTTGCGTAATGGAAGCGATTGCGCCATAGCCCATCCATACAGATTGTTGCATTAAATACATGAGATAGTTAGCCCTTTTTTACTTGGATCATAGTCATCTAGGTATTTGTTGTTTGCTTTACGAAAGGGTGGGGACGCCATACTAATTCCCCCACCCCAATCCGTTTTCAATCATCTGGAATCATTGGTAAATCTGACAATAAATCAATCTGTACCCCAGTAAACTTTAAGAAAGGTCCCAGCTCATCCCGGGCCGCAGAAATGTAATGCGCGGGATCCAGGCTATAATGTTTCATGCAGGTCTTTCTATAGTTTTCAAAGACGTCGCCAAAAACATGTATCTGCCATCAAGTAGGAGTCATGATAGTCTCCCATCGTTTTACACTCTAACTTCTGCCACGCATCTTGAGCATGCTGGTAATCAGAATCACTGATGTCCTTTCCTCTAAGACTAGAAAAGAACGCGCCTTTAGGAGGAAGTGTATCTTCGTTAAACCTTTCCCAACTTTTTAAATTTTACTCATAAGGAATAAACGCCCTTTCTAACAAGCTTTGGGTCAAAATATTCTTCCGTTATTGGGCGGGGACTTTAAGGACATAGCCAGTGACTTAATGAACCCATCATGTGTTGCATAGAGTCATAAAAAGACATGTTATTTAGATTAAGCACATGTATTTTTCTGATGACTGTGCAATGCATGACACCCTAAGGCATCGTCCACTGCTTTTCATTATAAGGTGGGAGTCGTAACCTCGCAAGTTATGAAAGAAGATGGGCAGCTTCCATGTTTTTGGGATTAAAACTTTAGTTGAAGATTGCATTTGTTATGCGTGAAACCTCTAAACTTCCCACTAATGGATCATGGTCTCTTACTGTGGGGTTTACACTCTTGGGGTTAGCTCAAAAACCGCAAATCCAACAATGCGTGGCTGAGGCTTACTGTTGTTGGTCTTCAGGCGTCATCATGATTTCAGATAAATTCAGATTATTAGAACAGCATACGCACTTTGCTGCATGCGCTGTAAAATCTTCTAGCCGCATTTGGGCCTCTATATAATTCGGGTTTCTGAATAAACGCCATCCGACCTGACAACAATGAAGGCAAATAAAACAAATCTGATGATTACTCATTAAGCTGTTTTTCGAAGTTTTTGTGGTGCTGGCCCTTCATAAGGAACAATAAGCGACTCGAAGTCTGCGTAAACTACGTATGGACTTGTTTGCAGTTTTTTCAGTTCTTAAAACTAACTTTAGATCCTGGCGGGGGCGTATTAGTTCTGTATTACAGTCTACAGAACTTTTACAATGTTTTATAGTTCACTCGCAGCTTGCACAGAGGAATTCTTGTTAAACATTTTTCTGCAGAATTCTTGTTTGCTTGTTTTTTTGTAGTATAACTCATAAATCTACTCATTGTGGGGTATCAATGTTTTAATGGGGTAGCCCCGTGGTGAAAACATTAGTAGTAAGTCAACATGATTTTTGTCTGGTTCGCCTATTGTTGGACTGTTCTTGGGGCACTTTAATTGGCACCAAATTTGTTCTTCCCCCATCCCCTTTTGTATACATTAACAGTTATTGGTTTGTTTTGTTCTTCAAACTGATCAATTTGGTCTACATAACAGGAAAGGATTTCCATTGAAGTTAAGATCTTTAGCGTATTGCTGATAGTTAGTACTCTCTCTGCGTGTTCGCGGACATGATGCAGCCTTGCAAGAACGCACCACATGAAACATTTGTTGTCTGAATTTTTTATTTTTTTAAAATGCTCTCTTTAAAAAACCCAAATCCCGAGGTAGCGGAATGTAAGCCTTGCCTACAATCGGTGCATACTTTGCCTGTTTTAATCTAATCTCTAGGACTTCGCCCTCTGACCAACCAGAGCCTCTCATTTTGGCTTCTCGCGGCAGCGTCAAAATGTGCAAGCAGTTCGTCTGCCCAGCCGGGTGTTAAGTCGTTATGAGAAAGAATAGTCTGTTGTTTAGTTGAGACCCAGACTTCTAGATTTTCTTCATTTATTGTTACATAGTCAATTAAAACAGCCCAACATTACTTTAAATGGCGGGTCTATTGTTAGTTTGCCTGGAACTTGAGAAATAGCATGAACAACGCTTGCCTGTACGTTTGTTGGGTCAATGACTTCTAAATCAATTCATTCGTGCTCTTGAAAACGCTCTCTCTCGAGCATTCCTTCAAACAATTCGTCTTGTCCTTCATATATCTTAGCCATGCTGTCTTTCTTTTCTAAGCCAAAATATTTATTTTTAAATTAAAAAAAATACTTAATCAGAACCAATATCAACGGTCTTTTTGCGCTTGGACTCATAAACTAAAGTATAAACACCTTTTGGTGTTGTTAATGTGAGCTGTTTAGAACAGAGTTAATGTCTCGTTTACTTTTTTTAAGCATTCCTTTTTTATCTGCTCGGGGTCTGGCTGTTGAGAAAAACTTGCCCCGCCTTTCTTTGAAGATCAAATTTTGTCTTTTGTAGTCATCAAAATCGGCCTGTAAACGATTAAATTCTTCATCCGTGATGTTTGAGTCAACAAGCGCTTTATTTATTGTCGTTTGAACGAGCTAAGTTTAGCTGTTTTTTGTTGAACCATAGCTGTGTGCTTTTGGAGTTTAGTTTTTATTTTTTTTTGCTAGCAGCACCTACGGCTAAGAACACAGGCCGAGAGCTAAAGACAAACCTCCTAGAGGTAAAACTGCGGGGTGCGCCTATGCCCGTTGCTAAGAGACCAACACTTGTTTCCCGCGATAGAGCACTTATAGTCGATGCTCCAGTATTAAACATATGTAACGCATTAAAGGCAGCAGAATACCTTCGTTTTGGGTTTTTCTGTATTTTGAAAAGGGCTTGCTCTAGTACTTGCTGCATTTGCGTAATGTTGTTAAACTGAAGGTTTTTACTTCGCAGCAGAATTGCCAGCTATCTCTTCTCTCGACATCACCGGTGCTGTAGGCACATTTGGATAAACTGAACAGACATGCTTTTTATAAAATGAAAAATAATTTAGTATAATACAATTCTAATCTGTTTTCTCGAATATTCAGCTGCGCATCATATAATAAAAAAAATGTACATTAAGCGGTTTTTCGGCTTCTTCTTCTTTATCAATTTGAATGTTTATTACGTCTCTCACGTTTCTCCGCTCCATACAACTCATTATCCTCTGTTGACCTTAGGGCAATCCCTAAACCGTATTTTGTTGTTAAATAATCATCGAGTCTAACACTGTGAGATGTAAATCTTTAGACACTAGGTCTGCTTTTGGATTTCTACCCCTCCCACCCCCAACATTTTTCTTATTTCGTCAAATGTTGATAAGGTCTAAGCCCGCTAGCGTAGATTTGGTTAGGACTGCCGTCAATTGTAAAATTGCACTTTCGTTATTTTAGGATTAAAAACTTTTCACTTGCTCTTTTGAACGGTTCTTCATCTTCACACAGCAATAAAATACCTTTAAGCGATCTTGCTGCAACGCTAAAACTAAAAATTCCATATAGTGTCTGCCCTGCTTTAGGAGATGTTGTATGAGAATCACTCTTTCGTAATTTATTGGTAATTTTGACTGATATTGTTTGTTCAAAACAGCCTTGCTAAGTGAAGGTTGCTAACAACGTCAAACTCTAACGAGATGGTCAGAAATGCTGTAACATTGCTTCGGTGTCTGTTGATCTAATAACACGTTTGTATTCGTTAAAAATTAGTTCATATGACAATCTGTCTTTTAATGCTCCTTGAAAGTATTGGGGCATGCGCTTTTAACAACTCAAAATCTAAGGGAATGGAAAGCGATTTCCAAACGCAAAATTTACAGCCACATACTTTTTGCCGTCGTTAGTATCTGCGGCACCTATTCTATGTTTTAGTGCTTCTTCATTTTCTATCCTTGAAACGCAAGATCAGCCTTTCATTCGCGGTTAGCCATAGATCGAATAGGTTAAAAATATGTCGCATTGTGTAAGAAAATATTTCTTGCCCTCAAGTTTTATAGAAATTTTCTTAACAATTGCCCGCCCCAAATTCTGGACAACTGTCCTGTTTGTGTCTGTTGTTGAATCAAGTACTATTTTTTAAAGTAAGACGCGCAGAGCCTGGCACAATCTTTTATCTGCTCCTAGGTCCGGAAATTTGACGTAAGAATTTGATCCCGCATCATAGTAGATGGATTATTTGGAACAGTAAATTCCGTTTATTTCCCTTCACGCCAGGGGTTCTTTCAGCTTTTCCCATACGGGTCAAGAATCGAGCCATATGCTTGCGACATTTTTTTTTTAAACAAATAAAAAGTTAATTATTTAAAAACATGGCAGGAATTGAAGCGAAGAAAATTATGATGTTTTTGATCGTGGAGACGACATGAGTTTAAATGATCCCTTTGACACAGCATCGCTCACGCTCTCTTGCAGCGTGAATTAACAGCAAGTACAGTCGAAGCATTTACAAAGTTTAGGTCAAGAAACTCCCGAATTTATAGACCCAAATGTTTTGAATTAAAAGATGGTCATTTGTCTGTAAAAACGATCAAGGGCAACTTGTTCGGCTTAAAAACTAAACCCGACCCATCAAAGTTTTTAGCCGTGGGTTCAATTAGAAATAGACTCAGTGTGAAAGATCAAAATCGCCTTGGCATTGTAGACCCAAATTAAGGGGGGAGGCAGTTGCTAAACTTCAAAACACACTACAAGAACTCCCAAAAAATAACCAGTGCAAACATGGAACTTAAAGAATTAAATCAATCAGCAGGCGAATTAATAAATACAATAGAGCAGAAACCAGTTTTCAGAAGAAACAGCGTTAAAAACAATTAATGATTCCCATTGCCTAGCGAGAATTTATTAGCCCCTTTATCGTACTTTAAGACCATCAAAGGCGAATTAAAAAACAATTTAGCAAAACTAGGTGAACTAGAGAGCATATAAAAAGAGAAAAGAAAAACTCGTTGAGGTGATGACGCCAACTTAGGGCCTGATATTAAAGAAAGAAAAAGACAAAAACTAAAAAAATCTTGAACAAGAAAGATCAGCAAAACTGAAGTGACAACTACTAACCGGGGGGACCAATTACGAACTCAAGTGAATAGAATAAGGAACTATCGGGAAAAAAATTTTTTATGAAGACACGACACTAGCAGAACGAATAAGAACATTGTTTAGAGGCAGGGAGTCACATTGGCAAGCGTTATAACAGCCTTAGGATTTGCAATAAGTACACTGGTGATGGGTATTACAGGCGGTGGTGGAGAGCAAAGTTCAGTGCCTCCGGCCGCCATCGCCTGATAAATCATGGGTAAAAAAAACAGCTTGATCATCTTGCGAGTTTATTAAAAAAATTAGCCCGTAAAGCTATAGACTCTTTACCCCGGGATATTAGGAGGTAATGTTAGCTGGCTTTTGTTACTGGCAAGCAAAGTAGTTGGCTTTATGGCCGAGCACTTATGGACATTAGTTCTCGTAATAGTTGGGTTACTATTTAGTAAGATAAAGACCAAGTAATCCTATGCCAGTTAATCCAAGAACAAGCGCTGTCTTTTCATATTCATGGTCATCGCGAACAGAGTCCGCAAGCTTGCTGAGTCTTTAATACTTTGGGGGTTTGGACTTTGGGAATTAGATGACTTAATCTTGGGCGTTCTTTTATTGTTTGTAATTAATTACTGGCTCAGAATTTATGTCGTTTTTCCCAAACCTTTGTTCATTGCCTGCTTAAGAATTTCATTATTTTAGTTTATTATTGTACCTATCTGGAGTCTAAGGTCAGAAGGCAGCATGTATAAACCAGTGCCAACAGCAAAGTCTCCTTTTTGATCTTGCGTATTTTAAAACATGTTGGTACCTTTGAATTTCTTGAAGGCAAATCAACAGTAGAAATTTAATGGCGTCCTCTAAATTTGCTAAGATTGTTTTTGCGCGTCAAAGCCAGTAGAAGGATCAGTTATGCTCGATCTTGCCTGTGCTGCGAAACCTAGAAACACCAAACGTAAGTACGATTTGAGTCGTTTTTCGTTCTATTCCCGCCCTAGTTAGGCCCCTTAGAAGTGTCTAAGATAAATGTTGTCCATGCTGTTTTATGCTCTGCTCTATGGGCCCGGGCCCTTTAACAATTTTGAAAGGAGAACCCCCGGTCAAAGTTATACTTTCTGTGCGTGCCCTGAAAATAAATGACGCCTATGCCATGATTATGATCCACTTTTGTCTAAAGTCTGTCTTGATGTTAATATTGAATTCGTTACAGATCCTTTCAAAAGCCTTCATGTCTATTCTGGTTGCTAATGGGATTAAACGATTTGTCATTCGGTAATGGCGCTTGCAGTTCAGTCAAAATACGTCTGAAGGTGTAATAGAAATGAATCTGTACACTGACCTCACCAAAGGATCATGGTGATTTAAATGATCAGCCCTACGCACTCCACACCCAGTTGATGCGCAAAACACAGCAAAGTTTAACTGGTTTGATAAAACTGCATCGGATGACTAAACCCGCTTTCTGGATGTGCTCTTTTTCAATAAGGGGGGTTAAGATAGCTCTTCATGGAGTACTCACCTTTTATGAAAAGAGGCAGTCTGGGCCCAGCAATGTCAAGAGTATCAGTTGCTATATTTTTAAGATGTAGTGGCGCCCAAAAGAAAAATTTGCGCAGTATATTTGAATGCACTCATTTTAATTTGTTTTAAAAAATGTTTGTAACAATAACAACTCAAGACCGCCCTTCGTTTTAGAACATGCTATTGATAACAATTGCGGGGCCAAAACGGTCGCGCTCCATGAAATATTTACAAAGTTATGGTTTAATAAGCAAAGCCAAGAAGAATAATAAGGTTCTAAAAGTTAACAGAGCAGGGACCAAAATGAGCCAGTTAACAATACCTGATGGTTATTACGGGTTTTTGGCTCACTAAAAGAAGCAATGAGTAACTTTGAATACTCTCAAAATTAACAATGCAAATCTAAAAACAATGTTAACATTTAAGCTTGAAGACGAAGGAACATCTTACTTTTTTGATAGAGAGCTAGCTTAAATGTTAGGCTTTAAAAACTAGCATTTACCCACTCAATAGTTTTATTGCTGGACCAGACAAAACATTATGAGGGGGAAAATCCGCTCGATCTTGCATTACATTCATTACTCTATGTTCATTTGGATGAGCTAAGCACTGATGAAAACTTATATGATGGAAGGCCCTCAACTGTTTTAAGAGCTCTTCCCTCAGGAAAGCAGCATATTGCGATTATGAAATTTTACGATTCCCTAATTTACGTTTAAAAGATTAGTTTGTGGGAGGGTCGGATCATTTAATATAGAAATCCCAAAAACAAAGCAGGAAAAGTTGTGAAAAGCGATAACCTGCACATTGTTTTGGAAATAAAATAATAAGTTTACTAAAAAATGTCGCGTGGGCCAGATGAATTCAGGGTTACATTAGCGCCTGTGAGGTGTATAACTTTAGAATTAAAAGACCTTGCAGACGTTACAGACTTTGAACAGAAAAGGTGAGATAGGCACTTTGTATGGTTTTGAGTACACTAAAGATGGTGATTATAAACGCAAAGAGGTTGACGACAACAAAAGGTTTCCTAAACTAGAACAACTACGCAATCTAGAAGCAAATAATGTTGGCCCGTATGAATATAAAATAGTTCGAAAACCTGACCTCAAATGGCACTTAGAACCCTTTTGAATGGGAAATAAAATTTGATTCATAAGCCATTTACATTTTTTGACCGCCAAAAAGTTTCAGAAAAGCATTCAACTCTGGCCCTTTCATGTAAGTTTATTTCCGGACGATAATAGTCGAAAGAAATTGGGAAATAACGCCGTATGGGAAAAAACAGTACATCCTCCACAGAAAAGAAAAAGTTTTAAAAAAAGCTTCTACAAAATTACAGTTTTTTTCCAAGCAGAAAATAGGAGAAAACCCTTCACAAAGATATTTGAAATTTCTGTCTTTAAAAGATGTGGGGGAGGGATGGGGGTTGTGGGCGTTGTGATGACCTTATAAAAGGAATTAATATTAGCTGGCAAAACTTAGACGTTAAACGCCTTAACGTTACCATCGTCGTTTTTTCACAATGGCGAGGATATTAAGATCATAAAAACAAGCAACAAAATCACTGTTGACTTAAATAGAAAACAATCTTACAGGACTAAATTGGATTAATCTTACACATTTAGGCCTCATAGGGTTTTATTATACTTTAACAGTTTTTCGGAGAGTATGATAAAAATAATAACTGAATTAGATTAAACTTGTTATAAAACTTGGAGCAGTTAAACTTTATGACAAAAACTCCTCATTGCTCATTGATTTGTGGGCCAGACTGGTTGTGGAAAAAAAATATTTATCCTCGACCTGTTACAAACAGTTTATCGTTTAATTTTTAATATATTGTGGTTTTCTGCCAACACTTAAATGGACAAAGCTATCATGATAGAAGGTTTATATGGACTGATAATAACATATTTTTAGTTAATCCCAGCAATTTAAACTGAGTGAGTGTTTAGAAAAAGTTTTTATAGACTGTTTGAAGGACGCAGACATCTATTTATTATAGATGACTGTTCGGCAGAAAGAGACATAGTTAAAAAGGGGAAACACTTTGTCGAAACTAGCTTTCGCGGAAGACATGCTGGGATAAGTGTGTGGATTTTATGTCAGAAATATAACTCGGTTTTAAAGACTTTAGAGAACAGTTAAAGACTGTAGTTTTATTTCACATGAAGACAAAGACTCATTTGAAGAATGTTTGCGTGAAAATGATGTTATTGAAAACGACCAGGAAAAACACAGATTAAGCAAAAACTGAAATCTAAAAAGTTTAGTAAATTAGTATTGAAAACGGATAACCCTACGCAGTACGTTTGTTTGTAGATAATCGTTATTTTTTAGTTATTGAAGTCTTACTTGTCAGAGAACAGGGAAAGGGGCATTCTGGGTTACTTTCGCCCGAAAACTGGGTGAGGGCGGAAGTGGCCCAGAATGCCCCTTTCCCTGTTCTCTCGTGATGTGTTTGAGGCAAATATTGCTTCAACAGGACAGTTTGGTCCGGGTCGTTCTCAACCAAACAGGAGGTATGGTCATAGAAGAGGCCAGAGTTTTCCTCAAAGACAGAATACAAACAGGAATAATGTACATTCCTATAATAACTGGCAAGAGAATAATTCTGGACAAACTTTTTCACAGGGTAATCCAAATGCAAGTCATTACCCAAGAGGATATACCAATGCTCGAACTGGTCAATTTGGAGCTATTCGTGGCCGTGGACAATTTTCAAACCGTGGTGGTATTGATTATAGTACAGTACCAAATACAGTATCTGGTGCGGACAATGGCTGTTGGCACTGTTCCTGTATATATCGCAAGAAGAAAGACTGTCCTTTTCTAGCACAGGGTAATGTGTGCTTGGCAACAGGTCCCAATCAAACTACTAAAGATACTCAGCATGTTTTAGTGTCTGACACTGATGTTACAGGTTTGCATACTGAATCCTGTATTGTCAATGGGTTTGGTGCTACACTGTTGAGGGATACTGGGTGTACTACTGCTGGTGTACGCAAAGATTTAGTCAGAAAAGAACAATACACCGGGAAACATCAGCAATGTCGTTCATTTGGTGGCAAAATTGAATCATTACCTTTGGCATGTGTTTATGTTTGTACTCCCTATTTTACAGCTGAAAAAACAGCATGTGGCATTGATGATCCTGTGACAGACCTCATTCTTGGAAATCTTAAGGGCGGTTCCACGTCTTGTGGTGGACAATGTGGTTCTTTTGTGCCTGTATGGTAAGCACTCGTTTACAAGAGAAAAAAGAAAGGCAAGGTCAAAACCCCCTGGTTGTCCCCCATGTCCCAACATTGGATGTGACTCCTGAACATTTGAGTGATTTACAAGACAAATACAATATTGACTCATTTGTTTGAGAAAGTTGTTCCTGAGGTACCTGACAAAGTGCCTGATATTATGTACATAAAAAAGAATGATCTTTTATACCGTCTTTTTCCTAAAGATGAATAGGTGGTGGAGCAGATTGTTGTTCCCATGTCTTTACGTGACACTGTTTTGCATACTGCACATGATTCCATGTTTTCGGGTCATTGTGGAGTCAAACGTACTCTTCAACGTGTGTTGTCTTCATTGTTTTGGCCTGGTGTTAGTGGGCAAGTTTCAAAATATTGTCAATCATGTGATGTTTGTCAGAAAACAATTCCCAAAGGTCGTGTACCATTTGCACCTTTGCAAAGAATGCCAGTCATTACTGGACCATTCAGTCGTGATTGTATTGATTTGGTTGGTCCATTTCATGTTTCCAATTCTGGTTTTCGTTATGTGCTCACTGTCATGGATGTTGCTACCAGGCATCCTGAAGCTGTACCTTTGAAAAAGATTGATACCATTTCTGTAGCAGAAGCATTATTTTCTATTTTTTCCAGAATAGGACTTCCTGATGAAATATTATCTGACTTGGGTACTCAGTTTGTGTCAGATCTCATGAAAGAAATATTTCGTTTGCTTTCATATTTCTACATGTACTACATCTCAATACCATCCACAGTCGAATGGCATCGTGGAAAGATTTAATGGTACTTTCAAGATTATGTTAAAAAAAAGTTTCTAAGGAAAGACCATCAGACTGGGATCGATTCCAGCCATACTTTTTGCTTACAGGGAATTGGCAAACGGGAGCACAGGTTTATCTCCTTTTGAGTTGCTTTTTGGTCGTTCACCAAAAGGACCTATTAGTATCCTGTCAAAGTCATGGTCTGGAGACAATGTGTCTCAAGAAGAAAAAAATGTTTTTGATTATGTTTTTACTTTACAAAATCGTAAACCAGATGCATGTCGTATTGCCAAAGAAAATGCTTATAACAGTGCAACTTCGCATAAAAAGCATGCTGATCGTGGAGCAAAGATGCGTGTGTTTTCTGTGGGTAACAATGTGTTGGTGCTTTTGACAGATGACAAGAGCAAGATGCATGTGATGTGGAAAGGACCATCCGTCGTCATTGAAAAATGTTCTGATGTTAATTACAGAATTGATATGAATGGTGTGAAGAAAATTTTCCATGTTAACATGTTGGAAAAGTACTTTCACAGGTCTGATGTTATGATCAACAAGGTTGCTGTCTCTGATAAGATTTCAGCATTGGCATGTGACATTTCATGTCTTACCAATGAATTGTGTGACAGAACATTTGCCACCTCATGACAAACCTGTGTTTCACAAGGTGCCTGTAATTCATGAAACTGCTGTTGGTGTAGTTCAGGACACTGGTGATGATGTTATTCAACTGCCTACATTATCCTTAAAAGGTAAAACATACGATGATGTCAAGATCAACGAGGACTTGAAATCATCTCGGGTGACTCGACTAAAGTGTTTACTACAGGATTATACAGATGTACTTACAGACAAACCAGGATCTGCACTTGGTGTTGAACCTCATAGGATACGGTTGACAACAGATGTTCCTGTACGAATGAAGTCGTATCCTTTACCATTTGCAAAAAAAGCAAATTATTGAAAGAGAGGTACAGGTCATGTTGGATCTTGGAGTCATTGAAAAATCAAGTTCTCCATATGCAGCTCCTGTGGTGCTGGTTTCAAAACCAGATGGTTCAGTCAGATTTTCTATTGATTACAGGGCTTTAAATACTTGACTGTTTTGATTCTGAACCAATACCTGATGTGGAGGATTTGTTTTGTCAACTGAGTCAAGCCAAGTATTTTGTGAAAATTGTTGGGGTGGTCTTTGGCGATCCAGCAATACAGTCAGGGTTGATCCAATTTCAGGGTCCAGCAATGTGATCGCTGACATTTTGTCTCGACAGTAATAAGCAGTGTGTGTTTTCAAGTTTGCTGTTGAAAGTTGAGTTTGTATGTTTGTGTTTGAGTGGTGGAGTGTTGTTGTGTGCAATATTGATTACTTGCAGTGTTGATAGTTGATGCATTGATGTTGGTTTTGGATAATTTTTTTTGGAAACAATGTTTTATAAATATGCATTTGTCTGTTCGCATGTACTCATGTCATTTTGGGAAAGTAATTTTCAGAATACTGTCAAGGGTATATTTTTTTTTGTTTTGTGAACTCCTATACTCTTCTTTGAAAAAAATTGATGAATCAATTTTTTTTAATCGGAGGTTGGGGGGTGTCATGTGAATGAGGAAAAGTGATGTGAATGGAAAAGTTTCAAATCAATTAAGAGATTTTGTAATTTTTGCAATTGTGGAATGGAACCTATTGGTTTGATGCTTTTTTTGTATTCATGGAGTGCAACCGCCAGTGATGCGGAAGAGTAGGACGCTGAGTGGATTGTGAATTGTGTTCACACCAATGTGAGGAAGGGTGGAAGGCTATTGTTACTTCAGAGGAGCTCTGGACACAGACATAGGATGATGTCTGAGTGTAACCCTCGTTGGGTTTAACATAGTTAGGACTAGGATTGTCCTATGCAACCCTGGGTTGGGTGTGCTATATGATTGGACTGGTTTGTCCGATGCAACCCTGGTTTGGGTGTGCTTAACCCTTGGTGGGTGTAATATGCCTGGCGTGGCAAGTTCACTCGAGTATAGAGTGTAGATGTAGACTATGATTGGACTGGTTTGTCCGATGCAACCCTAGTTTGGGTGTGCTTAACCCTTGGTGGGTGTAATATGCCTGGCGTGGCAAGTTCTCTCGAGTATAGAGTGTAGATGTAGACTGGAAGTCTACTAGGGTAGGCTTGTCGCTTAATCCCTAGAAGGTGAGTACCAGTTGGGGTTGTATACTCGTTAAAGCAATTACAGTAAAGGTGTAATTGCAATGACAACAGAAGTTTGATAATTATAAAGATTTGATGATATTGCGCTATTTGGGAAAAAGAGAAAGTTGAACGCGAAAAGAAAAGAAGAATAAGCAAAATAAATATTGTTGTGTAAAGATTTCGTTCTGTACCCCAACTGTAGGTAGGAATAGGTTGGCGGAACAAGACTCGTGTGAGTATTAGAGAACGGTAATATGCCGCTTTTGGCTCACCCGCTCTCCCCCGGCCTTGGCCGGTCTCGGGCGGGCGACTCCAAAAGCGGCATATTACCGTTCTCTACTAAGCATGACTTCAATAACCAAAAAATAACGACCCTACAAACATACATACTGTGTAGGGTTATTCGTTTTCAATACTAATTTACTAAACTTTTTAGATTTTAGTTTTTGCTTAATCCTATGTTTTTCTTGATCGTTTTCAATAACATCATTTTCGCGCAAACATTCATCAAATGAGTCTCTGTCTTTCATGTGAAATAAAACTACAGTCTTTAACTGCTCTCTAAAGTCTTTTAAAACCGAGTTATATTTTTGACATAAAATCCACACACTTATCCCAGCATGTCTTCCACTGAAAGCCAGTTTTGACAAAGTGTTTCTCTTTTTAACTATGTCTCTTTCTGCCGAACAATCATCTATAATAAATAGTGTCTGCGTTCCTTCAAACAGTTTATAAAACTGTTCTAAACACTCACTCAGTTTATTGCTAGGATCAACTAAATATATGTCATCTGTCCATATAAACCTTCTATCATGATATGCTTTGTTCCATTTAAGTGTTGGACAGAAAATCACAATGTGATCAAAATTATAGCGATAAACTGTTTGTAATAGGTCTAGGACAAATATTGTTTTTCCACAACCAGTCTGCCCACAAATCAATGAGCAATGAGGAGTTTTTGTCATAAAGTTTAACTGCTCCATGGTTTTATAACAGAATTTAATCTAATCCAGTTATTATTTTTATCATACTCTCCGTCAAAACTTGTTCAGTATAATAAAACCCTACAAGGCCTAAATGTGTAAGATTAATCCAATTCAGTTCTGTAAGATTGTTTCTATTTAAGTCAACATTGATTTTGTTGCTTGTTGTTATAACCTTAATATCCTCACCATTGTGAAGAACGACGATGGTAACGTTAAGATGTTTAACGTCTAAGTTTTGCCAGCTAATATTAATTCCTTTTATAAGGTCGTCACTAACGCCCACAACCCCGTCCCTCTCTACATTTAAAGACAGAAATTTCAAATATCATTGTGAACGTGTCTCCTAATTTTCTGCTTGGAAAGAACTGTAATTTTGTAGAAGCTTTTTTTAAACCGTTTCTTTTCTGTGGAGGATGTACTGTTTTTTCCCATACGGCGTTATTTCAATCTCTTTCCGACTATTGTCGTCCGGCATAAGACTTACATGTAAAGGGCCAGAGTTGAATGCTTTTCTGAAACTTTTTGACGGCTAAAAAATGTAAATGGCTTATGAATTCAAATTTTATTTCCCATTCTAAATATGGTTCTAAGTGCCATTTGAGGTCAGTTTTCGAACTATTTTATATTCATACTGGCCAACATTATTTGCTTCTAGATTGCGCAGTTCTAGTTTAGGAAACTTTTTGCTGTCGCCAACCTCTTTACGTTTATAATCACCATCTTTAGTGTACTCAAAACCATACAAAGCGCCTATCTCACCATTCTGTTCAAAGTCCGCAACGTCTGCAAGGTCTTTTAATTCTAAAGTTATACACCTCACAGGCGCTAATGCAACTCCTGATTCATCTGGCCCACGCGACATTTTTAGTACAGCTTATTATTTTATTCCAAAACAATGTGCAGGTTATCACATTTCACAACTTTTCCTGCTTTGTCTTTGATTTTTATATTAAATGATCCGACCCTCCCACAAACTAATCTTTTAAACTGTAAATTAGGGAATTGTATAATTTCATAATCGCAATATGCAGCTTTCCCTGATGGAAGAGCTCTTAAAACAGTTGAGGGCCTTCCATCATATAAGTTTTCATCAGTGCTCAGCTCATCCAAATGAACATAGAGTAATGAATGTAATGCAAGATTGAGCGGACTTTCTCCCTCATAAGTAGTTTTGTCTGGTGTAACAATAAATCTATGATTGTCAGCTGCAAAGCCTAACATTTTAGCTAGCTCTCTATCAAAATAGTAAGCTACTTCTTCAGGTTTGAATGATAACATTGTTTTCAGATTCGCATTGTTAAGTTTGAGAGTAATGTCAAAGTTACTCATTGCTTCTTTTAGTGAGCAAAACCCGTAATAACCATCAGGTATTGTTAACTGGCTAACTATGGCCCCGGTTTTGTTAATTTTTTGAATCTTATTATTCTTCTTTGATTCACTTATATTAAACCATACAACTTTGTAAAATATTTCATGAAGCGCAACCGTTCTGCTTCCGCAATTGTTATTAATAGCATGTTCTAAAAACGAAGGGCTGTCTTGAGTTGTTATTGTTACAAACATTTTTTAAAACAAATTAAAAATGAGTGCATTCAAATATACTGATGCAAAATATTCTGTTGGGCCGCACTACAATCTTAAAAATATAGCAACCGATACTCTTGACATTTCTGTGACTCAGTCTGACGCCTTTCAAGTAAAGGTGAGTACTCCATTGGCCAAATATCTTAACCCTCCTATTAAAAAAGACTACATCCCGAAAGTGTGGTTTAGTCATCCGATGCAGTTTTATCAGAACCAGTTAAACTTTGCTGTGTTTTGCGCATCAACTGGGTGTGGAGTGTCGTATGCTGATCATTTAAATCATCCTGATCCTTTGGTGAGGTCAGTGTATAGATTTCATTTTTATTACACCTTCAGACGTATTTTGACTGAACTGCGAGCGCCATTACCAAATGACAAACCGTTTAATCCATTCAGCAACCGAATAGACATGAAGGCTTTTGAAAGGATCTGTAACGAATTCAATATTAACATCAAGACAGACTTTAGACAAAAGTTGGACCTTAATCATGGTCTAGGTACCCCTTATTTTTGGGGCGTGCACAGAAAGTATAACTATGCCTGGAATCCTCCTTACACATCTTTCTCTTCAGGCACAGCTGTTCACCTCGGGTCCATAGAGCAAGAGCATAAAACAGCATGGACGACATTTATCTTAGACACTTCTAAGGGCCTAACTAAAGCAGGAATAGAACGAATAAACGACTCTATTCGTACTTACGTTTGGTGTTTGCTAGGTTCGCAAGCACAAACGAGATCGAGCATAACTGATCCTTCTACTGGCTTTGACGCACAAAAACAATACTTAGCAAATTTAGAGGACGCCATTAATTCTACAGTTGATTTGCCTTCAAGTATTAAAAGGTACCAAAATGTTTTACAATACGCAAGATCGAAAGTAGACTTTGCTGTTGGCGCTGGTTTATACATGCTACCTTCTGACCTCAGACTCCAGGTAGGAACAATAATAAACTACAATAATGAAATCCTTGTGGCAGGCAATGAACAGAAAGTCGGGAAAAACGAAATAAATTCTGAGCCAGTAATATTGCAAGCAGTAAACAAACACCCAAGAATAAGTCATCCAACCCCCAAGGTCCAAAGCCCGAAGGCCGTTGAAGAACACGAAGTACACGAAGTCCACGAAGTCAAAAAAAATAATGACCATGAATATGAAAAGACAGCGCTTGTTTTTGGATTAACTGGCCTAGGATTACTCCTTCTTTATTTTACTAAAGAGTAACCCAACTATTAAGAGAACTAATGTCCATAGGTGCTCGGCCATAAAGCCAACTACTTTGCTTGCAGTAGACAAAAGCCAGCTAACGACACCCCCTAATATACCCGGTAAAGAGTCTATAGCTTTACCAGCTAATTTTTTTAATAAGCCCGCAAGATGATCAAGCTGTTTTTTTTACCCATGATTTATCAGGCGGAGGCGATGGTGGTGGAGGCACTGACCCGGTACCACCGCCGCCTGTAATAGCCATCACCAGTGTACTTATTGCAAATCCTAAGGCTGTTATAACGCTTGCTAATGTGACTCCCTGCTCTCTAAACAGTGTTCGTATTCGTTCTGCTAGTGTTGTGTCTTCATATAAAATTCTTTGGATAGTTTCTCTTATTCTGCTCACTTGAGTTCGCAATTGTTCTCGGTTAGTAGACAACGCTTCTAGTCTTGCTGATCTCTCTTGTTCAAGATCTTTTAGTCTTTGGGTTATTCTTTCTTTAATATCATGCCCTAAGTTGGCGTCATCAGCCTCAACGAGTTTTTCTTTTTCTCTTTTTATATGCTCATCTATTTCACCCAGTTTTGCTAAATTGTTTGTTAATTCGCCTCTGATGCTTCTCAAAGCATGATCAAGGGCCGCTATTTCCCGCATAGGCAATGGGAATCATTAATTGTTTTTAATGCTGTTTCTTCTGAAAAACTGGTTTCTGCTTCTATTAATTCACCCGTTGTTTGACTTAAATCTTTAAGTTCCATGTTTTGTATTTGGTTAGCTGTTGGGAGTTCTTGTAGCGTGTTTTGAAGTTTAGCAACTGCCTCCCCCCTTAATTTTGGTTTAACAATGCCAAGGCGACTCGATCGCTCACACTGAGCCTTTGTCTAATTGTATTCATGCCTACAAACTTTGATGGGTCTCGTTTAGTTGTAAGCTGAACAAGTTGTCCTTGGTCGTTTCTCACAAACAAATGGTCATCTTTTACTTCAAAATCATCAGGGTATATAGTTTCGGGAAGTTCTTGTCCTAAACTTTGGTATAATGATCTGACCTTACTTTCTGTTAATTTATACCGACTTGTTGGTAATGTACTCCCGATTTCTGCTAATTCATCATGCAATGAGAGCCCCGAGCGATGCTGCTCCCAAGGGGAATCACTCATGTCGTCTCCAGGATCTAAAACATCATAATCTTCTTCACCTTCAATGCCTGCCATGTTTCTTTAATAATAAACTTTTTATTTTGTTTTATAAAAAAATGTCACAAGCATATGGTTCGATTCTTGACCCGCATAGAAAGCTGAAAGAACCCTTTGGCGTGAAGGGAAATAAGCGGAATATTACTGTTCCAAATAATCCATCTACTATTGATGCGGATCAAATTCTTACTGTTAAATTTCCAGACCTAGGAGCGGATGAAGTGATTGTGCCAGGCTCTGCACGTCTTACTTTCAAAATAGAACTCGCTTCAACAACAGACCCAAACAGGACGGTTGTACAGAATTTGGGGCGGGCAATCGTTAAGAAAATTTCTATAAAACTTGAGGGGCAAGAAATATTTTCTTTACACAATGCGACATATTTTTAACCTATTCTGATCTATGGCTAGCCGCGAATGAAAGGGCTGATCTTGCGTTTCAAGGAATCGAAAATGAAGAAGCACTAAAACATAGAATAGGCGCCGCAAACGCTAAAGACGGCAAAAGGTTTGTAGCCGTAAGTTATGCGTATGGAAATCGCTTTTCATACCCCTAGATTTGAGTTGTTAAAAGCGCATGCCCCATACTTTCAAGGAGCATTAAAAGACAGATGTCATATGAACTAACTTTTAATGAATACAAACGTGTTATCATATCATCAGACACTGAAGCAAAGTACAGCATTTCTGACATCTCGTTAGAGTTTGACGTTGTTAGCAACCCTAATTTAGCAAGGCTGATTGAGCAACAATATCAGTCAAAATTAGCAATATATTACGAAAGAGTGATTCATCATTCTAAATATCCTAAAAGCAGGGCAGACACTATATGGAATTTCAGTTTTAGTGCCACAGCAAGATCGCTTAAAGGTATTTTATTGCTGTGTGAAGATGAGGACCATTCGAAAGACAAACTGAAAATTTTATTAATCCTAAAATAACGAAAGTGCAATGTACAATTGAGGGTAGTCCTAACCAAATCTACGCTAGCGGGCTTAAACCTTATCAGCATTTTGATGAAATAAGAAAACTGTTTGGAGGCGGGAGGTGTAGAAATCCGACAGTTGACCTTGTGTCTAAAGATCTACATCTTCACAGTGTTAGACTTGATCATTATTTAACAACGAAATACGGTTTATGGATTGACCTAAGGTCAACGGAGGATAATAAGTTACATGGAAGCGGGAGAACTGTTAGAGACATAATAAACATTCAAATTGATAAAGAAGAAGCCGATAAACCACTTAATGTGTATTTGTTTTTAATATATGATGCGCAGCTGAATATTCAAGATAACAGATTAGAAAATATACATTACTAAATTATTTTTCATTTTTAAAAAAGCATGTCTGTTCAGCATTATCCAAAAGCGCCTACGGAGCCAGAGTCGCCAAGAGAAGAGATAGCCCCCGGCATAAAAAACCTTTAGATTAACCAACATTACACAAATGCTACAAAAACTAGAGCAGGACCTTTCAAAATACAGCAAAACCAAACGAAGGTATTCTGCTGCCTTTAATGCTGTTACCTATGTTAATACTGGAGCATCGACTATAAGTGCTCTATCAGCAGGAACGAGTGTTGGTCTCTTAGCAACGGGCATAGGCGCACCCGCAGCTTTACCTCTAGGCGGTTTGTCTTTAGCTCTCGGCCTGTGTTCATTAGCTGTAGGTGCTGCTAGCAAAAAAAATAAAAACTAAACTCCAAAAGCACACAGCTATGGTTCAACTAATAACAGCTAAGCTTAGTTCCTTTAAGCTGATTATAAATAAAGCACTAGCTGACTCAAACATCACGGACGAAGAATTTAATCGTTTACAGGCCGATTTTGACGACTACAAAAGACAAAAGTTTGATCTTCAAAGAAAGGCGAGGACAAGTTTTTCTCAACAGCCAGACCCCGAGCAGATAAAAAAGGAATGTTTAAAAAAAGTAAACGAAACATTAAACTCTGTTCTAAACAGCTCACATTAACAACCCCAAAGGGCGTTTATACTTTAGTTTATGAGTCTAAGCACAAAAAGACCGTCGATATTGATATTGATTAATTATTTTTTTTTAATTTAAATAAATATTTTGAGTTAGAAAAGAAACTCAGCATGGATAAATTATATGAAGGACCAGACGAATTTTTTGAAGCAATGCAAGAAAATTTATCAAGAGCACTGAATGATATTGATTTAGAAGTTATTGATCCAGCAAGCGTACGGGCAAGCGTTGCTCATGCTATTTCTCAAGTTCCGGTAAACTAACAATAGACCCGCCAGTTAAAGTAATGTTAGCTGTTTTAATCGACTATGTAACAATAAATGAAGAAAATCTAGAAGTCTGGGTCTCAACTAAACAACAGGCTATTCTTTCTCATAATGACTTAACACCTGGTTGGGCAGACCAGCTGCTTACACAGTTTGATGTGGCTGCTGAAGAAGCCAAATGAGAGGCTCTGGTTGGTCAGAGGGCGAAGTCTTAGAGATCAGATTAAAACAGTCTAAGTATGCGCCGATTGTTGGTAAGTCTTACATTCCACTACCTCCAGCATTAGTCGCAAAAAAAGCAGTTCTAAACATAAAGAATTATTCAGACAACAAATGTTTTATGTGGAGTGTTCTCGCAAGGCTGCATTATATCCGCAAAAACGCAGAGAGAGTGTCTAACTATCACCCTTACATCAATGATCTTAACTTTAGTGGGGTGTCCTTTCCTGTTAGCGTGATTCCATTGATCAGTTTGAAGAACAAAACAAACCAATAACTGTTAATGTATACACATGGGATGAGGAAACAAATCTACTACCCATTAAAGTGTCCAAGAACAGCCCAACAATAGGTGATCCAGACAAAAATCATGTTGACTTACTACTGATGTTTTCACCAGCGGGGTACCACATTACACATTGATACGAACAATGAGTAGATTATTGCGGCATACTTCAAAGCATTACCATAAACAAGAATTCTGCAGAAAATGTTTAACAAGAATTCCATCTGCTCAAGCCGCAAGCGAACATAGAAACATTGTATCGACCCAGTTGACTGTAATACAGAACTAATTACGCCCCCAGAAGGCAGTAAAGTTAGTTTTAAGAACTGGAAACGACTGCAAAATTCTCCATACGTAGTTTACGCAGACTTCGAATCACTCATTGTTCCTTATGAAGGGCCAGCGCCACAAAAACTTCGAAAAACAGTCTTAATGAGTAATCACCAGATTTGTTCATTTGCCTTCGTTATTGTCAGGTCGGATGGCGTTCATTCAAAGCCAGAATTATACAGAGGACCAAATGCTGCAGAATACTTCTTAAAACGCATGCAGCAAGTGCGTAATGACTGTCTAATAATCTGAATTTATCTGAAATCATAATGACGCCTGAAGACCAAGAACAGTATGACTCAGCCACACATTGTTGGATTTGTGGTTTAGAACTCAGTGAAGAAGCAACAAATCCAAAAGTAAGAGACCATGATCACATTAGCGGAAAGTTCAGAGAGCAGCACATAGTAAATGCAATCTTCAACTAAAGTTTGATCCAAAGACATGGAAGCTGCCCATCTTCTTTCACAACTTGCGAGGTATGACTCATCTTATAATGAAAGCAGTAACCAACTCCTTCAGGTAGCATGCATTGCACAATCATCAGAAAAGTACATGTGCTTTAATCTGAATAACATGTCTTTTTATGACTCTATGCAACACATGATGGTTCATTAGAGTCACTGGCTATGTCCTTAAAGTCCTGCTCAATAACGGAAGAATATTTTGACCCAACTCTCGTTAGAAAGGGCGTTTACCCTTATGAGTACATGAACAGTTGGGAAAGGTTTGAAGAAGATACACTTCCACCTAAAGGCGCGTTCTTTTCTAGTCTTAGAGGAAAGGACATCAGTGATTCTGATTACCAGCATGCTCAAGAAGCGTGGCAGAAGTTAGATTGTAAAACGATGGGAGACTATCATGACTCCTACTTGATGGCTGATGTATGTTTGTTGGCGGACGTCTTTGAAAATTATAGAAAGACCTGCATGAAACATTATAGCCTGGATCCCGCGCATTACATTTCTGCGCCCGGGATGAGTTGGGACGCTTTCTTAAAGTTTACTGGAGTACAGATTGATTATTGTCTGACCTACCAATGATTCAGATGATTGAAAACGGATTGCGTGGAGGAATTAGTATGGCGTCGCATCATTATTGTAAAGCAAACAACAAATACTTGGACGACTATGATCCGAGTAAAAGGTCTAACTAATCTCATGTATTTAGATGCAAACAATCTGTATGGATGGGCATTGGCGCAATCACTTCCATTACGTAACTTTAAAATGTACACTGGTGGTATTAAAAACATTCAAGAATTTGTAGAACATCTGCATACTCTTACAGCTGATCGTAAAAGAGGTCTTATTCTAGAAGTTGACTTAGAATATCCTCCTGAACTCCATGACCTGCATAATGACTATCCATTGGCAGCAGAAAGTCTAAAGATGAATCCGAGAGAGCCGCCTAAACTTGTGCCTAATCTTCGGGGCAAAAAAAATTATGTCTGCCATTACAGACTTCTACAATTTTATTTAAGACATGGTTTGAAGTTGACAGCAGTTCATCGTGTAATTGCTTTTGATCAAGAACAGTTCATGAAACCATACATCATGAAGAATACTGATCTCAGAACTAAATCCATAGATGCTTCAGAAAAAGACTTTTCAAGCTGATGAACAACAGCTGTTTTGGAAAGACTATGGAGAATCCGCACAAGCGCAAAGATGTTAGATTGGTCACCAAAGAGAACGAAGCAATTAAGCTGACTTCAAAACCTAATTATCAGGACTTTAGAAGATTTCATGATCAGCTTTTTGGCATAATGATGAAAAAAAAAAGAAAGTCAAATTAGACAAGCCCGTATTTATTGGGTTTACTGTTTTAGAATTATCAAAGCTTTTAATGTTAGAGTTTCTTTATGACTACTTTAAACCCTCGTATCCTGAGTCCAGAGTACTTTACACAGATACAGATAGTTTTGTTATAGATATCCCTACTGAAGACATCTATAAAGACATGGAAATAGAAGTAGCTAAAGGACATGCAGGATGGTATGACACATCCGATTACCCTAAAGATTCGCCTTTGCATTCAATTACTAACAAGAAGGTTTTAGGAAAGATGAAGGATGAATTATCTGGAAAGGTGATCAAGGAGTATGTGGGGTTAAGGTCAAAAATGTACAGTATTTCGAGCCAGGAGAAAACCATTAAGAAAGCAAAAGGAATATCTCGCAGTGTTGTGCAGTCGAGCATATCGCATGACAACTATAAAGAAGCATTGTTTGACAATAAGACTTTTCATCATGACAACGTAAAACTGCGATCTAATCTACATGAGATCAACACAACGGTTGTAACAAAGAAGTCATTAGATAGAACAAACACAAAACGTGTGTTTGTTAATCCCGAGTTTTCATATGCAATCGGACACTGGAGAACAGCATAATTATATTTCTTCTTCACCGAGGGCTTCACCGAGGGTTTATATTTTTCATCAACTTTTATATAAGCTCAATCATATCTTCATCCAATTCAGCTTGATGTGCTCGAATTTTTTTTATTATTTCAAGATATTCTTTTCCCCATATCTGATAATCAAAATTAGGGATTTTAGGTTGTAGGTGATCTGGATGTTTTAGGATGTATTGATTAATCCTCATAAATATATGTCTAATAGCAGAATTTTTTTCAAATGATTCTTGTATCATTTTCAAGGTCTCTTCCTTTATCATTCTTGTTTCATTCTGCGCTTCCATTTTAGACTCAAATATATTTTTGTAAATTAATTAAGCAACTGGAACTGTGTCTGGTGGGATTATCTGCAGTTCTTCCTTCACAAAAGATCTTTGAGGAGCTGGTTGTTTTGTTGTGTCAGTTTCTCGTAAATAATACACGGGCGGATTCATCTTTACAATTCTTTTTATTTCATATGGATCAACACTCCAAACTGGATCTGTTGCCCTGATGCGAGTGTCCCCTTCTGCTTCCCCCCGGTAAATAAAGGTACCTTACTTTCAAACCAAATGGTAATAGTTTGCCGATGAAGACTCTCCTTCAACAACATCTATTGTTTGTTTTTTGATTGCTTGTACTGGTTTTAGCCCTTTAAATTCTTCATTATTCATTGCGCGCAAAACTGAGGGCAATCTTCTAAACCCATTCTGTGTTGCGAGAATTGTCAATAAGCTCTCTGTGATACTGGTAGGAGAAAAGTCTTTCAGCTAACTGTTTGTTAAAGTTTTCAACTAAAGCCTGTGATCTGTGAACTCCCGGAATGCCTCTTTTAATGGTAACTATGTTTTAACAATAATTGATTCACTTGGCCTTTAAATTCTTTTCCATCATCGACTTGAATCATGCGAGGGTAAGTTAGCGGGCCCGTTGGTATATCAGTTGTATAGCGACAGCAACAGCAGAAGCACTCTTTTGTGTTAATGGTTCTGCATCTTTGTATCTTGAAGCTATGTCAATGACTGTAAGTGCGTACTTAAATCTTTTTCGTCTAATCGTATCATGGGGTAAATATAGAAGGTCCATTTGATGGGTGTCGTTCGGTATTGTATTCACAAAGTGTGGTCTCTGTATTCGTTTGGGTGCAGGTAAATAAATTTGCCAGATCGCTTGTTTAGATAACCATTCTTTTGCTGTTTGTTCACTGACTCCCGCTGCTTGGCTTAGCTTTTTTATTGCTGTGATTCCCTTCAATATCCTTTTGGCGAATAATAGATTTTGTTCATTTTTATTCAGCCAATATTATGCGCAACAAAATACACGACGGTCATGCCAAAGACAATAAACACGATTTCTTGCATCTTTTGTTTTTCTGATGGCTGATAAAAGTCACTGAATTTTGGAGGGGGCAATGTTTCGATTGGTTTGCCTGTTACAAGATAATATTCTTTTATGCCTGGTCAACATCTTTAAATGTGTAAGCTGCATGTCCCTGTTTTTTCAGTGTGTTATTAATAAAATCTAACTGCTCAATTCTCTGCTTTTCATAGCGATCTTGGCTGCGGCTAGTTGCTCCATAGCTTTGTTATGTCTTTTTCTCTCGCCGTCGTCCCGTAGTTTACTAAACGCGTAATTACTTCCGCTAAAAGCAAGCGCATTAACCACAGCGCCACCTATCATCATTACGAGTGAAGCCATTTTTTATAAATGTATTTTTTATTTACATATTTATACTGTCTGGAATTATTCCTTGCTTAACCAGAAAATCTTTCGTAGCGAACGAAGCTGCTATAACAGCAATCAGCTTTGCTGAGTCTTCAAAGTCTAGTTTGCCAAGATCTGATGGCTTTATTTTTAACAAGCTTTTACCAAGCATTGTGTATCCTACACTTAGACCTCCAATAACAGCAGAATGGTATACAAGGTTGGCAACAGTTTTTTCGGCGCTCATTTTTAAAAAATAAAATAATAATAATTAATAAAAACATGAACACCGATGATCTATTAAACCTTCCTGAACTTATGATTACAAATGACCAGGTTGACGACCAAGCTATTATGCCAAAAAAAGAAAGGCTGTATTCTTTGGTAGCATGTGGGAAAACAAAACAGTTCCTCGGAACTGAATTCAGCATAGAACAGATTCACAGATGTCGCCGCAAGACATTATAAAGTATCATAACAGGTATGAAGCGCAGCTGGGGTCGAGAATGGTAAAAAGTGTGGGCAAACGATTCTTAGTTTGTACACTAAACTAGTCAGTAGATTTGCCCCCATTGATTCTGAACAAGACTTTATGTATGATTTAACGCAAGATCCAGTTTTAACAAAGTCATTAGAGTCTCTAAGCTGTGATTTATATTACAGATTTGGAACATTGTTATCGCCGTTAATCATGGGATTAATTACTTTTAATCATATAGATTTTATTTCCATTCAAAATGACCGAGCCAGAAAATCAGCAGAACCAGAAAACACTGAATCAGAAAACATTGAATCAGGAAACATTGAATCAGAAAACATTGAATCAGGTGGAGAATATAACCAGTAAAAAGCCCCCTCATCCTGGACGCATTGCAGCAGGAAAAAAATTAGCTGAGTGGAACAAACAAAAAAAATTACAGTTACAATCACAGAATATAGCTCATAATGAAAACATAACGCCGCCAACGCCAACAGTTAATTCAATGCCAGCTCCAGAACAAGAACAAGTTAATTCAAGGGCGCCAAAGTCTTCATGGAATATTGAACTTAAAACTGTTGTCATTTTTGGCGTCATTGCTGCTGCTGGGGGTGGTTATTACAGTTATAAAATATATAAACAATGGCAACAAAAACCAAAGTCCGAACAATCTCCACCACTAAATATAGAATCCGAACACAAAAACATGCCAAAACCGCCAACAACAAAAGATCGTTTTGATCCATTTGAAATGTAATAATATTTTAAGAACTTAATTTTAAATTTTTTTAATAAAATAGATCATGGCGGATTATAAAATGATAGAGTCAATAAATAAAGACATGGAGTCTATAAAAGACATTACCATAGACCAGAATTGTAATCAATGTGGTTGCTTAGGATGTAAGAACTTCATTAAGATCTATGCTGACCGATTTCGCGCAGAGGACGCTGAGCAAGACATCCTCAACGATGACGCGTTTTTTGAGGCGTGTGTGTACTATATTAGACATCTACTATTTAAGATAAAAACATAGATTGTATTTTTTTTTGATAAGATAACTTAAATAAGAACTTAGTTGTACTTAGAGGATGACTTAATTACAATCTTGAGTTGACTTGAGTAAGAACTTGAGGATAACTTGAGGACGACTTGAGTAAGAACTTAGAAGTGACTTGGGGTGACTTGAGGATGACTTGAGTAAGAACTTGGGGATGACTTGAGGATGACTTGAGGACAACTTGAGGATGACTTGAGTAAGAACTTGTGGATGACTTAAGTAAGAACTTAAGGATGACTTAAGAACTTAAGGACAACTTGAGGATGACTTGAGGATGACTTGAGGATGACTTAAGTAAGAACTTAAGGATGACTTAAGTAAGAACTTAAGGATGACTTGAGGATGACTTGAGGATGACTTAAGTACGAACTTGTGGATGACTTAAGGATGACTTGAGGGCAACTTGAGTAAGAACTTAGAAGTGACTTGGGGTGACTTGAGTGTGTGCATGCGCAGGGTGGGAGGTGGGGTGGGAGGTGTGCGTGCACCTTTGATTATTTATAAGAAACGAATGTTCAGAATATAATATATTTATTATCAGTAAAACAGCGAAACAACAACAATAACAATAACGACATATATACAAGCACGATCGCACGCACACACGCACGCACACGTACATTGAGACACACACACACAGACACAGACACGCAAGCTGACAGCCGCAATAATGCTTCGTCTACATCATCGCACTTAGCCATAGATCACAACAAACATTCAGCTCAGGCGTACTCAATAAGACTGTCACAAGCTGTGAAAACACGGGCTGGTTTATGCAGCTCGCGCGGCGGGCGGCTGGCACGCGGGGCCACATGATTGCAGGTTGTACTCGTTACTACGCATGCCAGTGGAGTTAGAGGAGAATAAGGTCGGGTTAACCTGGCCAAATGACGAGATAACTCAAGGCCCGTTGTCAACAACACTAAGTGCTGGGCGGATGTGACGTCTTTTTACTATCACATGATTAAATCTTGACTTATGATAGGTGAATGTAAGAAACATGTCTATATCTGTTTTACCTCAGGCGGGAATGACTGAGCAAAATCCTTTCAGCCACTTATAGAAATCTCGCTATTCAGAACTGCAGGCAATAGAAATCGATCGCTATTCATAACTGCACCCTCTATTGAGAGGGGGCCAGCATTTCAATTTCAATAGGCTTTTTGAAAGTCATTGAATTGCCTGCCGGCCAAGCGGGGAGGTATGGTTTCACTTCAGCGCACTCGTGTGTGTGTGTGTGTGTGTGTGTGTGTGTACACTAGCTTTCAGTGGAAGACATGCTGGGATAAGTGTGTGGATTTTATGTCAAAAATATAACTCGGTTTTAAAAGACTTTAGAGAACAGTTAAAGACTGTAGTTTTATTTCACATGAAAGACAGAGACTCATTTGATGAATGTTTGCGTGAAAATGATGTTATTGAAAACGATCAAGAAAAACATAGGATTAAGCAAAAACTAAAATCTAAAAAGTTTAGTAAATTAGTATTGAAAACGAATAACAACTACACAGTATGTATGTTTGTAGGGTCGTTATTTTTTGGTTATTGAAGTCATGCTTAGTAGAGAACGGTAATATGCCGCTTTTGAGTCGCCCGCCCGAGACCGGCCAAGGCCGGGGGAGAGCGGGTGAGCCAAAAGCGGCATATTACCGTTCTCTGTATTCTATATTGATCTTGGAGTGAATGTGAAAGGAGTTAAAAAGGATGTATGAATAATAATGAGAGGAAGAGAAAAAATAAATACAGTTCATTTGTAGAGGTTAACCCTGGACCAGGGTTTCGTTACAGAATCCCTCAGCGTCCAGTGGTGGTCCAGGCTTGAGCTGTACGAGCCTAGTGAGAGTCCAGGCTGTGATGGTCCAGAGGTGGTACAGCCAAGTGAAGGAAAGCTCCTCAACAAGTCAAGATGAGTTGTCTTTATGATACTATTTAATATAAGAACTGATAGTGTAACATTGTGTGAGTGTTTGATTTTTGATAAAATTTTCAATATGGTATTAGTGTTTGTATGTGGGGAATTATCTTGTAAAGAGAAGAAATGTGTGTTGGAAAATGCAGTGAAGTGCAAACAAGAATTAAGACCCTTTTCTTTGTGAGTAAAGGGAGCGTTTTATAGAAAACTCAATTCAATTGTGATAGTGATCCTTTGGGTGAATGGAGTGATTGTGTGTTGTGTACGAAGTTAGCATACTGTGGTTGTGAATGCAAGTGTGTCTGTTCACAAACATGGGTATGTGACACCATTCCATAGTCACTGGGTTGGCCGTCACATGATCTCCATTCTATAGTCACTGGTTGGCCGTCACATGATCTCCATTCTATAGTCACTGGGTTGGCTGTCACATGATCTCCATGTCATGGTCACTGGGTTGGCAGTCACATGATCTCCATTCCATAGTCCCTGGGTTGGCCGTCACATGATCTCCACTCCATAGTCGGATCCAGGATTGTACAGACTATTGTGTGTTTTCGTGAAATGTCCGGTGTGTTTTTAGAAGGTGCATTTAAGCGATCAGCATTTTTCATCTTATCTAAGAGTTCTAACGAAATATTCTGTGTATTTAGAAGGTGTATTTCAGAGCTCAACATTTTTCATCGATCTACGATTTCCAACCAAATGTCCGTTGTGGTTTTAGAATGTGTATTCAAGAGATCAACATTTTTTAATCTGATCTAAGGTTTCTAACAAAACATCCGGTGTTTTTCGAAGGTGTATTTAAGATATCCACATTTTCCATCTGATCTAACGTTTTACGGACGAAAGATTTTTTTTTTTTCACGAAATTTTCGGTCTGTGTTTTTTTAGAAGTTGTGTTTAATGAGTTGTGTGGATTTTGTTTTTCTTTTTCTAAATTTGACTTGAGATTTGACTTCAACGAGGGGACAGCTCTGATATGGCCCTTTGCGGTCGGCTGGGCTATAAGCCACATCATCTTATCTTACCGTTTCTTTTTGTCGCTCGAAGGTCTTCACGTACACACATGCATACAGAGACGAGGCGTCCTGCACGCAACCACACGTCTCGGTCCTTTCTTTCAATGTGACAGACTAGAATACAATTTGAAATTTCTACCCTCGTAAACTTCTTCGTATTAGCGCCTCTTTTCTTTTGGACCGTGGAAGGGGGGGGGGGGGGGGGGGTAAGATTTCCTTTTTTTTGTGGCTAAATTATCATTCAACAAGACGTTCCTTTACTTATCAAAACATATATCTAAGTCAAACTGACTTCAGTTCATTCACTTACGTTACAAATTTCTCTCCAAGGCCACGCAGACGTATAGTTCGCTCTATACAGTGAAATTATTCCGAATTCACAGATCCTTAATTCGTATTCATCAAAATACAGAATTATTTCCAACGTGGACAATAAACACATCAAAGATTAAAAAAATCAAAATTCTTTCGGCGGTAGAAACATCTCATCATCTCAAGGGCTGTGAGGGGCTGCCAGGACTCATGTATTAGTGCTGCCAGGACCTATGTAATCAGTGCTGCCAGGACCTATGTATCAGTGCTGCCAGGACCTATGATTGTATCAGTGCTGCCAGGACCTATGTATCAGGGCTGCCAGGACCTATGTATCAGTGCTGCCAGGACCTATGATTGTATCAGTGCTGCCAGGACCTATGGTTGTATCAGTGCTGCCAGGACCTATGGTTGTATCAGTGCTGCTAGGACCTATGATTCCATCAGTGCTGCCAGGACCTATGGTTGTATCAGTACTGTCAGGACCTATGACGTATCAGTGCTGCCAGGACCTATGGTGTATCAGTGCTGCCAGGACGTATGTATCAGTGCTGCCAGGACCTATGATTGTATCAGTGCTGCCAGGACCTATGGTTGTAGCAGTGCTGTAAGGACCTATGATTGTATCATGCTACCAGGATCTATGGTTGTAGCAGTGCTGCCAGGACCTATGAATTCTATCAGTGCTGCCAGGCCTATGATTGCATCATGCTGTGCCAGGACCTATGTATCGGTGCTGCCAGGGACCTATGTATCAGTGCTACCAGGACCTATGATGTGTCAGTGCTACAGGACCTATGGTTCTATCAGTGCTGCCAGGACCTACGGTTGTATCAGTGCTGCCAGGACCTATGGTTGTAGCAGTGCTGCCAGGACCTATGATTGTATCAGTGCGCCAGGACCTATGATTGTATCAGTGCTGCCAGGACCTATGATTGTATCAGTGCTGCCAGGACCTATGGATTGTATCAGTGCTAAACAAGGACCTATGGTTGTATCAGTGCTGCCAGGACCTATGTTGCATCAGTGCTGCCAGGACCTTTGATTGTATCATGCTGCCAGGACCTATGATTGCATCAGTGCTGCCAGGACCTAATGTATCAGTGCTGCCAGACTTATGTATCAGTGCTGCCAGGACCTATGATTGCATCAGTGCTGCCAGGATCTATGTATCAGTGCTGCCAGGACCTATGATTGTATCAGTGCTGCTAGGACCTATGATTTTATCAGTGCTGCCAGGACCTATGTATCAGTGCTGCCAGGACCTATTTCTAGTGCTGCCATGACCTATGATTGTATCAGTGCTGCCAGGATCTATGGTTGTATCAGAGCTGCAGGACCTATCATCAGTGCTGCCAGGACCTATGGTTGCATCAGTGCTGCCAGGAACTATGTATCATGCTGCCAGGACCTATGATTGTATCAGTACTGCCAGGACCTATGGTTGTATCAGTGCTGCCAGGACCTATGTATCAGTGCTGCCAGGACCTATGTATCACTGCTGCCAGGACCTATGATTGCATCAGTGCTACCAAGACCTATGATTGAATCGGTGCTGCCAGGACCTATGTATAAATGCTGCCAGGAACTATGTATCAGTGCTGCCAGGACCTATGATTGTATCAGTGCTACCAAGACCTATGATTGAATCAGTGCTGCCAGGACCTATGTTGTATCAGTGCTGCCAGGACCTAGGGTTGTATCAGTCCTGCCAGGACCTAGGGTATCAGTGGCTGCCAGGACCTATGATTGTATCAGTGCTGCCAGGACCTATGAACATGCTGCCAGGACCTATGATTGTATCATGCTGCCAGGACCTATGTATCAGTGCTGCCAGGACCTATGATTGTATCAGTGCTGCTAGACCTATGGTTGTATCAGTGCTGCCAGGACCTATGAATCAGTGCTGCCAGGACCTATGATTGTATCAGTTGCTGCTAGGACCTATGTATCATGCTGCCAGACCTATGACTGTATCAGTGCTGCCAGGACCTATGCTGTATCAGTGCTGCCGGGACCTATCATTGTATCATGCTGCCAGGCCCTATCATTGTATCGGTGCTGCCAGGACCTATCATTGTATCGGTCTGCCAGGACCCATCATTGTATCAGTACTGTCAGGACTCTTCATGCTGCCAGGACCTATGGTTGTATCAGTGCTGCCAGGACCTATGTATCAGTGCTGCCATGACCTATGTATCAGTGCTGCCAGGACCTATGATTGTATAAAGGCCGCCAGGACCTATGTATCATGCTGCCAGGACCTATGATTGTATCAGTGCTGCCAGGATCTATGGTTGTATCAGTGCTGCCAGGATCTATGGTTGTATCAGTGCTGCCAGGGCCTTTGGTTGTATCAGTGCTGCCCAGGACCTATGTATCAGTGCTGCGAGGACCTATGTATCAGTGCTGCCAGGACCTATGTATCAGTGCTGCCAGGACCTATGATGTATCAGTACTGTCAGGATCTATGATAGTATCAGTGCTGCCAGGACCTATGTATCAGTGCTGCCAGGACCTAGATTGTATCAGTGCTGCCAGGACCTATGATTGTATCAGTGCTGTCACGACCTATGATTGTATCAGTGCTGCCAGGACCTATGATTGTATCAGTGCTGCCAGGACCTATGATTGTATCAGTGCTGTCACGACCTATGATTGTATCAGTGCTGCCAGGATGTATGATCAGTGCTGCCAGGACCTCTGTATCATGCTGCCAGGACCTATGATTGTATCAGTGCTGCCAGGACTTATGTATCAGCGCTGCCAGACCTATGATTGTATCCAGTGCTGCCAGGACCTATGATTGCATCAGTGTGCCAGGACCTATGATTGTATCAGTGCTGCCAGGACCTATGGTTGTATTAGTGCTGCCAGGACCTATGGTTGTATCAGTGCTGCCAGGACCTATGATTGTATCATGCTGCCAGGACCTATGATTGTATCAGTGCTGCCAGGACCTATGTATCAGTGCTGCCAGAACCTATGATTGTATCAGTGCTACCAGACCTAATGATTGTATCGGTGCTGCCAGGACCATGTATCAGTGCTGCCAGGACTTATGTTAGTAATCAGTGCTGCCCGGGACCTATGTATCAGTGCTGCCAGGACCTATGTATCAGTGCTGTCAGGACCTATGCACAGTGCTGCCAGGACCTATGATTGTATCGGTGCTGCCAGGACCTATGATTGTATCAGTGCTGCCAGGACCTATGTATCAGTGCTGCCAGGACCTATGTATCAGTGCTGCCAGGACCTATGTATCAGTGCTGCCAGGACCTATGATTGTATCAGTGCTGCCAGGACCTATGGTTGTATCAGTGCTGCCAGGACCTATGTATCAGTACCCCCCTTCCACCAACAGGGTGCTTGTCCTAGAAAGACAAGTCACTCTGTTAGTAATCTAAATCAATCAATTACTTCATGATCGATCACAGGATCCGCATCTTACCTATCGATGGGTGAACAGGGTAGAATTTAGAAAATGATCCGATCACGATCAAAACAAGAATATTCGTTGAAAATTCGAGATGCGATAAAAGAGTGTATTGAATTGTATTCAATATGTTCACACATCCTGTACTCACCCTAGAATTAATGATATATGAGGCTACAATTAGTTTCAGAGTTCAACTGTCTCTATTCTAGGTTACACTTTCTTCGTCCTCTTCTTCTCCTCCTAGCAAATATTCTCTCTCTCTCTCTCTCCTCTTCTCCTCTCTCCTCCTCTCTCTCTCTCTCTCTCTCTCCTCTCTCTCTCTCTCCTCTCTCTCTCTCTCTCTCTCTCTAGTCCGCTGCTTCCGCCAAAGTGACTGGCAATCTCTCTTCTTTTTTCTTCTTTTTTTTTTCTTTTTTACAAGAGCTCGAAGTACTATTTATATATAAAAACAAACTGGCCACATTTCCCCCCACAAACGTAATGCAGCTTCTAAAACCTTATCCATATGTGCGTGCGTGCGAGTGTGTGTGTGTGTGTGTGTGTGTGTGTGTGTGTGTGTGTGTGTGTGTGTGTGTGTGTGTGTGTGTTGTGCGCATGGGTCCATGTGTGTGTGCCAATGTATATGGTGCACGAGCGCATGCGCCTGTGTGCATGGTATATGTGTGTGACTATGCACCCCCCTCCCCTCCCCCACTGCCCTCGCCTCCCTTTTTTCCCAACAACGATAGCCCCTCACCCATTGATCCTTTCCAGTCATTATCATCATCACCTACACCACCCCCTCCTATAACTACTACCATCACATTATCATCATCACCTACACCACCCCCTCCTATAACTACTACCATCACATTATCATCATCACCTACACCACCCCCTCCTATAACTACTACCATCACATTATCATCATCACCTACACCACCCCCTCCTATAACTCTACCATCACAAGCACCGCCCATTAGTTTTGTTTTCAAAAGCATCATATCTATTGCTTACCACGAAGCATGATAAATATACCGTTTCTGTTCCTTACGACAGCACTGTCATCGATCCACCATAATCACTCACGTTACTAATATATCATACCAAATAATAGTTACAAAGCAAACAAACAAACCCCACCGTTGCACCCCCTCCACCCCTCCACCCCCACCCCCATTTTTTCTATCAAAAAAAAAGAAAAAAAACTTTACCAGTATCCCTCCTTTTATCATATAATATATAATTTATTGGCGAGCCTGCCAGGATATTCTGGCCCATTTATTATAATTGTTCAACTTCTCAGAGAGGAAGCTGGTGGGATTTAAGTATTGTAATCCTAAGGCAAGGTAGTGTCTTACTGTATGTTTCCAAGATAGTTAAATACTAGGCTTGGCATTGCTTCCAAGATAGTTAACACTAGGCTTGGCATTTCAGCCCCAGAGTACTTATTTCGCACAGATTGCCTATAATTCGCTCCCATAGTTGGGTCAGGCGCTAGGCGTCTTATAAAAACTAATTACGTTGTCCCAAGCTAATATTATCATTCATAGGATTGTGCTATTACGTCACTCGTGTCGGTAACCACCAGTTTGGCTGTCGTAGTAATAAAATCTTGTTCAAAAAAAAAAAGAAAAGGATATGGCGGACGAAAAGAACACCCCTATTGAACAACTTGTGAGCGTCGCTCGTGATTTAGGCTACTCGGGAGAAGAGTTGCGAACATTCGTTGAAACCCAACAGAGAAGGGAGAAAGGGACAAGACAAGACAAGACAAAATTCTTTATTTACGAGGATAATAGATAAGCACTAACGTGCTTTTTTACATCCAGTCCTCGCCCTGAGTAGGGACTACAACATGCAGTGAAATCAATTAATGTAAGAAATCAAAGAAGCAAGCAAAGCGGTCATGTAATCATAGAGGAACATCAAATGAAAATAGAAGATAAATGAAAACAAAACAAAAAATAAGAATAATAATAAACAAAACAACAGAAAAATAATAATAACAAAAAAAAAAACAAAAAAAAATGAGAATAATAATAATGAAGAGGAAGGAGAGAGCGGGGGTAGGGAGTGAGGTGGGCTGGGGAAACATATGTAAGTGTACTACAACGTACAAGATTGGCATGTATGAAAACAGACAGTGAAGTGAATATGACAAGGTGCGTACATATTTTTGAACACACAAATACACGCACGAGAGACAGAGAGAGAGATTCTGGGAGTAGGCTCTGCACGAAAAGGAAGCAGAGAGATGAGAGGAGGAGTGAAGAGAACCGAGTTGAAGCATTAGCACTATATAGAGTCTGCAGAGGAAGGACTAAGGAGAGATGTTGAGAGAGAGAGAGTTGCTAATTGATGAAGAGAAAAAAAAAAGAAAAGGAAAAAAAAAGCAACCATGTCCATTTGATAGAGCAGACCAGAAGAGAGAGAGAGAGAGAGAGAGAGAGAGAGAGAGAGAGAGAGAGAGAGAGAGAGAGAGAGAGAGAGAGAGAGAGTGTGCAATGCGTTAGTGCAGGAAGGAAGAAAGGAGAACAGATCGATGCCTGGTAGTCACTGTTCAATTTGAACCGGGTTCGACCTCATACCTGGCAGCGCCACTTCCATCAGGCAGAACCACAGGCCAACGCCAGTAACCTGACCAGGGCCAGCAGTCCAACCTGACCAGTGCCGGCAGTCCAACCTGACCAGTGCCAGCAGTTGTGTTGTGACTGGTGCTAGTGAAAGTGACAGTGAAAAGAGAAGAAAAAAAAAGAAAAGGAAAGACAGTGATTCGAAAATAGTTTTAGATCACCTGGCCAGGTAAAGTAGAAAGTCTATTTATACCCGTGTTAGTTATGATGATTTAGATAAATGGTTTTGTGAAGAAAAGGAAAGAGAATGTTTTATTTTGTTTGACTCCATGCGCATTGATGTTTTTTTTCCATGATTATGTGTAGTAAAGTTATAGACTTACTAGCGGTTTGATTTGACGAATGCATGATATATGAATGAGATTGTAAGCAAGCTGTGAGTGTGTTTGGGCTGTGTGCTAGTCCTTCCTCCACTGACGTACCCCGAGGTTGACAATTTATTGGCATATAGATGTCAAATAAATTGTCAACCTCGGGTACGTCAGTGGAGAAGGACTAGCGCACAGCCCAAACACACTCACAGCTTGCTTACAATCTCATTCATATATCATGCATTCGTCAAATCAAACCACTGGTAAAGTCTATAACTTTACTACACATAATCATGGAAAAAACATCAATGCGCATGGAGTCAAACAAAATAAAACATTCTCTCTTTCCTTGAACTTCACAAAACCATTTATCTAAATCATCATAACTAACCCGGGTATAAATAGATTTTTACTTTACCTGGCCAGGTGATCTTAAACTATTTACGAATCACTGTCTTTCCTTTTCTTCTTTTTTTTTTCTTTTCACTGTCACTTTCACAAACACCAGTCACGACACAACTGCTGGCACTGGTCAGGTTGGACCGCCGGCACTGGTCAGGTTGGACTGCTGGCACTGGTCAGGTTACTGGCGTTGGCCTGTGGTTCTGCCTGATGAAAGTGGCGCTGTCAGGTATGAGGTCGAACCCCGTTCAAATTGAATAGTGACTACCAGACATTGATCTGTTCTCCTTTCTTCCTTCCTGCATTAACGCATTGCTCTCTCTCTCTCTCTCTCTCTCCTCTCTCTCTCTCTCTCATCTCTCTCTCCTCTCTCTCTCTCTCTCTCTTCTCTCTCTCTCTCTCTTCTAGTCTGCTCTATCAAATGGACATAGTTGCCTTTTTCTTTTTCTTTTTTTTCTCTTCATCGATTAACAACTCTCTCTCTCTCTCACCATCTCTCCTTAGTCCTTCCTCTGCAGACTCTATATGGTGCTAATGCTTCAACTCGGTTCTCTTCACTCCTTCCCTCATCTCTCTGCTTTTCTCTCGTGCAGAGCCTACTCCCAGAACCTCCCTCTCCGTTTCTTTCTTTTTCTTTTTTTCTTTTTTTTTAACAAGATTTTATTACTACGACAGCCAAACTGGTGGTTACCGACACGAGTGACGTAATAGCACAATCCTATGAATGATAATATTAGCTTGGGACAACGTAATTAGTTTTTAGAAGACGCCTAGCGCCTGACCCAGCTATGAGAGCGAATTATAGGCAATCTGTGCGAAATAAGTACTCTGGGGCTGAAATGCCAAGCCTAGTGTTAACTATCTTGGAAGCAATGCCAAGCCTAGTATTTAACTATCTTGGAAACATACAGTAAGACACTACCTTGTCTTAGGATTACAATACTTGAATCCCACCCAGCTTCCTCTCTGAGAAGTTGAACAATTACAATAAATGGGCCAGAATATCCTGGCAGGCTCGCCAAAAAATTGTCAACCTCGGGGTACGTCAGTGGAGGAAGGACTAGCGCACAGCCCAAACACACTCACAGTTTGCTTACAATCTCATTCATATATATCATATGAAACATCTATCATCTCAAACATATATCATCTCAAACATATTATGTTTTCATCATCGCCACTATTATCATCATTATTGTCATTATTATCACCGTCATCATTGATATTTCAACCCCCATAACCCCCTCCTTAACGGCTTCATTTTCATCCAGCAGTCATCTGTTTTTTTTGCGCCGAATATGAGAAGATAAGTGGTTACTCGTTCTCCGTTGTCATGGTCGTAAATGTTGTTTGCTTTTTGCCTGAAGAAGACCGAAGAGGTCGAAATGCATTGTGTTTTGTCCTTTGATCTGTTATTGGTCTGTACCTGTGGCGGTAACTAACCCATTTTAAATTTTATTTTCTTTTTTTTCTCTTTTTGTTGTTGTTGTTGTTGTAGCATCAGTTATCGGATCAATGGAGCACCTAGAGCGGTGACTTTTTTTTCTCATTGTTTTTCCTTAGACCGAAATCCACCTCTTCAGTTTTTGGTGCTTCACACTGTAATTTTATTTCTCATCCATAATATCCCCCCTCCCCCTCTCACAACTTCCATTCTACCACCTGCTAAATTCAGATTCTTTTTCACGGCTCCGCACTACACAACTGACATGGTGAGTGATTGATGGCACTGATGCTGTCAGAACAAGGAAAGGAATTCTGGAACTCTCTCAGACTCAGTCAGCATGGCATGTCATGTCTTGCCAGACGTCATTGCGAGAAAACGTGTCCTGTATATTGATTGACTGCCTCCGTTTGGCTGCTGAATGGAGGGAGGGAGGGAGAGAGGGAGGGAGGATTGGTGAGATATGGGGTGGGGGGGAGAGAAAGGGGAGGGAGGGAAGGAGGGAGGGAGGGAGGGAGGGAGGGCGAGGGGGCAGATGGGGGGGGGTTGAGGGGTGGTGGTGGTGGTAGGGGGTACTTGTAGACGCCGGTTGTTGTTGTTGTTTTTGTTGTTTTTCTTCATCAGAAGCAGCTGTGTTAACATTGT
>CM031606.1:1187032-1188571 GCA_018398815.1 Conus ventricosus
TCGATGGATGTCAACATGGGGACCAGATCGATGGATGTCAACATGGGACTAGATCGATGGATGTCAACATGGGACCAGATCGATGGATGTCAACATGGGACCAGATCGATGGATGTCAACATGGGACCAGATCGATGGATGTCAACATGGGACCAGATCGATGGATGTCAACATGGGACTAGATCGATGGATGTCAACATAGGACCAGATCGATGGATGTCAACATGGGACGAAATCGATGGATGTCAACATGGGACCAGATCGATGGATGTCAACATGGGACTAGATCGATGGATGTCAACATGGGACCAGATCGATGGATGTCAACATGGGACCAGATCGACGGATGTCAACATGGGACCAGATCGATGGATGTCAACATGGGACCAGATCGATGGATGTCAACATGGAACCAGATCGACGGATGTCAACATGGGACCAGATCGATGGATGTCAACATGGGACTAGATCGATGGATGTCAACATGGTACTAGATCGATGGATGTCAACATGGGACTAGATCGATGGATGTCAACATGGGACTAGATCGATGGATGTCAACATGGGACTAGATCGGTGGATGTCAACAGGGACCAGATCGATGGATGTGAACATGGGACTAGATCGATGGATGTCAACATGGGGCCAGATCGATGGATGTCAACATGGGACCAGATCGATGGATGTCAACATGGGACTAGATCGTTGGATGTCATCATGGGGACTAGATCGATGGATGTCAACATGGGACTAGATCGATGGATGTCAACATGGGACCAGATCGATTGATGTCAACATGGGACCAGATCGATGGATGTCAACATGGGACCAGATCGATGGATGTCAACATGGGACCAGATCGATGGATGTCAACATGGGACCAGATCGATGGATGTCAACATGGGACTAGATCGATGGATGTCAACATGGGACCAGATCGATGGATGTCAACATGGGACCAGATCGATGGATGTCAACATGGGACTAGATCGATGGATGTCAACATGGGACCAGATCGATGGATGTCAACATGGGACCAGATCGATGGATATCAAAATGGGACTAGATCTATGGATGTGAACATGGGACTAGATCGATGGATGTCAACATGGGGCTAGATCGATGGATATAAACATGGGACTAGATCGATGGATGTCAACATGGGACTAGATCGATGGATGTCAACATGGGACCAGATCGATGGATGTCAACATGGGACTAGATCGATGGATGTCAACATGGGACTAGATCGATGGATGTCAACATGGGACCAGATCGATGGATGTCAACATGGGGATTAGATCGATGGATATCAACATGGGACTAGATCGATGGATGTCAACATGGGACTAGATCGATGGATGTCAACATGGGACTAGATCGATGGATGTCAACATGAGACCAGATCGATGGATGTCAACATGGGGACTAGATCGATGGATGTCAACATGGGACCAGATCGATGGATGTCAACATGGGACCAGATCGATGGATATCAACATGAGACTAGATCGATGGATGTGAACATGGGACTAGATC
>CM031606.1:1193671-1196171 GCA_018398815.1 Conus ventricosus
CTAATACTGAATGGATGAAAAATATCAAGAATGATAATGGTAAATGGTTAGTAGGAGGGGATTTTAATGCCCATTCCCTTTCTGGGAAAAAGAGAGCACACAGGTCAGTAGTAATGGGTTTGTGGAAAATGTTGTAAACTGAACTTTATGTTTACTCAATGATGGTTCTTATACCAGAGTTCCTGATATATCCACACATAGACCTACAGCTATTGATTTAACTTTGGTTTCACCTAAAATGGCTTTGTTGTGTGCATGGGAAACTTATAGTGAAACTCTTGGGAGTGATCACATACCAATCATTATCACAATTAATCAGTCCCCTGATTTTGAAGACATAGAACCTGATGATACAATCCCAAGATTTGATTATAAAAATGCCAAATGGTCTCAATTTTACGACACACTTAAAGACCTAGACATAAGCTTGTCCCCAGTTGATGATATTGATGCAATGTATGACACGTTTTGTACTTCTGTTCTAAAAGTGTCTGGTTTATGTATTCCTAAATTGAAGAATCAGGGTTCTAAAGGGGGTAAACATCTCGGTAATGTTTGGTGGACTGAAGATTGCGATAAGGCAGTTAATGAGAAAAAACGGTTATTCAAGGAATACGTGCACACTAAGAAAAGTCAAGATAAGAACATGGTAGATTAAAAATTTAAGGAAATGAAACACTCAAATGTACTTAGTAATAGAGTTACGGAACAAGCCAAAAAGGATTATTGGGATACTTTTGCCAAAGAAACACATTCGATCATAAAAGATAGAAGAAAGGTATGGAAAGAGATAAAAACGATGGAAAATGGAATCAAACTCCCAGAATATCCTGTCATTCTTGATAATATCAAGTTACCATCATCCGCAGACAAAGCAGAAGCGTTTGTCGACCAGTTTGCTAAAGTAAGCAAGTTAGAAGGGCTGTCTGAAAACCAAAGAAAATTCAGAGAGGATAAAGAATGTATGCATGTCTTTAATGATGTATCTGATAATGACACGAGCGACATCAACGCCCAGTACATTACAAGAGGTGAAAGACGCCATAGATTCTCTCCCAAACAAAAAGACAGCTGTTGGGATTGACGCCATTTCAAATGAAATGATTAAGCATTTTCCAGACAAATGGATAAGCACTTTACTTAGTATATTTAAAAAATGCTGGAGCTCAGGTCATTTGCCACAAATATGAAAGAATCAGTATAGTACCGATTCACAAGGAAGGTAAACTGAAAGAAAATTATAGATAGTTACAGGCCTATTTCATTAACTTCTCATGTCTGTAAATTATGAAACAATTGTTTTAAATAGACTAAACTACTTTTGTTAAAAGAACAAAATAATCCCAACAAACCAAGCGGTTTTCGAAGGAAGAAGTTGCTATTGAACACTTGGTCAAACTTACCACTCAAATTAAACATCAGTTTTCCAGGAAAAAATGTTTACTAGCAACCTTTTTTGATATCACTAAAGCTTACGATCAAGTATGGCCACTCTCGTTTGCTTTATAACTTAAAGAGATTGGATTGTCAGGGAACATTTATGATTTTATTAAAACTTCTTAGAAATAGATATATCAGAACGAAGGTAGGGAACTCCTATTCTACAAGAAGAAAATTACACATGGGTATTCCTCAGGGGTCTGTTATTGCCCCTTTACTTTTTAGTATTCTAATGTACGATTTACCCTAAAAAATTGCTGAAAATATAGAACTAGCCCAATATGCAGATGACATATGCATATGGTTTGAAAGTGACATTAAAAAAGTACATCTGTCAGATCACAAAACTATATTAAAAAGTTATGTCAGAAAAAAACTAAATACTTTTTCTGATTATATGACTGAAAATGGTTTGAAAATATCTACTGAAAAACACACATGTTGTTATTTAACACTGGATCTGATCCAGTTAATATGCCTTTTTTTTCAAGTCAAACGGCATACCCATCGAATGTACAAAAATAGTTAAATTCCTTGGAGTAAATTTAACACCAAAGTTGTCAGGGAATTTCCTTTATAGAGCATGTTCTAACAAAAGCTCAAAAAAACTTTAAATCTATTAAGATTATTAGCAAGCATGCTTGGGCTCAGGACGCAGTTACTCTTTTGCACTTTCTACTCCCACTGGTTTAGATCAAATTAACGTATGCACAAGAGGTGTTCTTCAGTGCACCCAATACTTACTGAAAAACTTCAAAGTATTGATTCCAAAGCATATAAGATAGCCAGGGGACTACCAGTACATGCCTCTTGTACAAAATCATACAGTGCTGCTGGAAAATTACCACTGGAAGAATATAGGAATCTTGCATGCACCAAATTTGTTATAAGAAGTTCTACTATTAGAAAACAATATAGGCCCTGAAATAAATATTAAATGGGACACTGATTTTCCCAAAAGGGCTAAAAACATATCATCTCAAATGACTCTAAGAACATATACTTCCTCGATTTTAGAATCCTCAGATATCAAACTAACATCTATTGCAAAAAGATCTAT
>CM031606.1:1201171-1206171 GCA_018398815.1 Conus ventricosus
CAAAGGCAATGATAGGGACTATCTAATTTGTATTTCGACCTCTTTCTGGTCACATATGTAGCAAAGGCAATGATAGGGGACTATCTAATTGGTATTTCGACCTCTTTCTGGTCACATATGTAGCAAAGGCAATGGTAGGGGACTATCTAATTGGTATTTCGACCTCTTTCTGGTCACATATGTAGCAAAGGCAATGGTAGGGGACTATCTAATTGGTATTTCGACCTCTTTCTGGTCACATATGTAGCAAAGGCAATGATAGGGGACTATCTAATTTGTATTTCGACCTCTTTCTGGTCACATATGTAGCAAAGGCAATGATAGGGGACTATCTAATTTGTATTTCGACTCTTTCTGGTCACATATGTAGCAAAGGCAATGATAGGGGACTATCTAATTTGTATTTCGACCTCTTTCTGGTCACATATGTAGCAAAGGCAATGATAGGGGACTATCTAATTTGTATTTCGACCTCTTTCTGGTCACATATGTAGCAAAGGCAATGATAGGGGACTATCTAATTTGTATTTCGACCTCTTTCTGGTCACATATGTAGCAAAGGCAATGATAGGGGACTATCTAATTTGTATTTCGACCTCTTTCTGGTCACATATGTAGCAAAGGCAATGATAGGGGACTATCTAATTTGTATTTCGACCTCTTTCTGGTCACATATGTATCAAAGGCAATGATAGGGGACTATCTAATTTGTATTTCGACCTCTTTCTGGTCACATATGTAGCAAAGGCAATGATAGGGGACTATCTAATTTGTATTTCGACCTCTTTCTGGTCACATATGTAGCAAAGGCAATGATAGGGGACTATCTAATTTGTATTTCGACCTCTTTCTGGTCACATATGTAGCAAAGGCAATGATAGGGGACTATCTAATTTGTATTTCGACCTCTTTCTGGTCACATATGTAGCAAAGGCAATGATAGGGGACTATCTAATTTGTATTTCGACCTCTTTCTGGTCACATATGTAGCAAAGGCAATGATAGGGGACTATCTAATTTGTATTTCGACCTCTTTCTGGTCACATATGTAGCAAAGGCAATGATAGGGGACTATCTAATTTGTATTTCGACCTCTTTCTGGTCACATATGTAGCAAAGGCAATGATAGGGGACTATCTAATTGGTATTTCGACCTCTTTCTGGTCACATATGTAGCAAAGGCAATGGTAGGGGACTATCTAATTTGTATTTCGACTCTTTCTGGTCACATATGTAGCAAAGGCAATGATAGGGGACTATCTAATTTGTATTTCGACCTCTTTCTGGTCACATATGTAGCAAAGGCAATGATAGGGGACTATCTAATTTGTATTTCGACCTCTTTCTGGTCACATATGTAGCAAAGGCAATGATAGGGGACTATCTAATTTGTATTTCGACCTCTTTCTGGTCACATATGTAGCAAAGGCAATGATAGGGGACTATCTAATTTGTATTTCGACCTCTTTCTGGTCACATATGTAGCAAAGGCAATGATAGGGGACTATCTAATTTGTATTTCGACCTCTTTCTGGTCACATATGTAGCAAAGGCAATGATAGGGGACTATCTAATTTGTATTTCGACCTCTTTCTGGTCACATATGTAGCAAAGGCAATGATAGGGGACTATCTAATTTGTATTTCGACCTCTTTCTGGTCACATATGTAGCAAAGGCAATGATAGGGGACTATCTAATTTGTATTTCGACCTCTTTCTGGTCACATATGTAGCAAAGGCAATGATAGGGGACTATCTAATTGGTATTTCGACCTCTTTCTGGTCACATATGTAGCAAAGGCAATGATAGGGGACTATCTAATTTGTATTTCGACCTCTTTCTGGTCACATATGTAGCAAAGGCAATGATAGGGGACTATCTAATTTGTATTTCGACCTCTTTCTGGTCACATATGTAGCAAAGGCAATGATAGGGGACTATCTAATTTGTATTTCGACCTCTTTCTGGTCACATATGTAGCAAAGGCAATGATAGGGGACTATCTAATTTGTATTTCGACCTCTTTCTGGTCACATATGTAGCAAAGGCAATGATAGGGGACTATCTAATTGGTATTTCGACCTCTTTCTGGTCACATATGTAGACAAGGCAATGGTAGGGGACTATCTAATTGGTATTTCGACCTCTTGAGCTCGTTCTTCATTTTCATTGTGCTAAATGCTGTTTGTTTTTGCCCGAAGAAAACCCAAGAGGTCGAAATGCATTGTGTTTTGTCTTGTAATCTGTTTGTCGGCATCGTCTGGTGGAACTAGTACCGTTTCTTTTTAATATTGCTGCAGTTTTCGCCCTCAGTCACCTCGTTTTGAAACTATTAGATTTGTTTGTTTGTTTGCTTGTTTGTTTTTTAATAGAGGAGGCAAAAATGTACGTATACAACATCTTCTTCAGGCAAGATAAACAACACCCAGGACAGCGATAACGAAGAACGAGAAATCATTTATCTTCTCGAATTTGGCACAGTTTCAAAACCATCTCAAAGCACATTGCCCCAATATAGAGAAAGTAGAATTAAACGAACGCATCATCATTCTTGGTATTGATCAAAACTTTAAAAGTGACCATGCTTTTGAGTACATTTTGTTGTGCGCAAAATTTCATATATGTCAATGCAGACTGGACAAAATAATTCTTACACTTAACTCATTCTGGAACAAGATGAAAATGAGATATGAGATAGAACTTTTAACCATAAACTGTTGATGAAATCTGATCAATACGAAACTGACTGGGCATGCTATAAATCCATAACAGAAATCTAAATTAAGATCACCTTATATTGTGAATCAGAACTGTGTTTCACACACCCAGTCACTACCTCTTTATCCATATTTCTACTATTCTCAGGAGGATACCCACCCAAATCTTATTATAGTTATATTTTCGGATTCTTATATTGAGTCACACAGAAAGTATAACTGGATATGAAACAAAACAAGCAACGAGTAAAATCAGATATATTTGTGTTAGAGAATGTGAGTGAGAGAGAGACGAAGCGAGTGAGTGAGACCGAGATAAAATAAGAAAATGGAGTGGGAGGAGGGGAGCGATGGGTTTTAGAAGAAGGATGAATAAGACAGAAAAGATTCGATCATGAAACTATTACCTCAAAATATTTACTTCACGTCATAGTACGTTTCTTCTTCTATCTCTACTTCTGGTGATGAACATGTTCTTATTGAAAATAAGTGTCTCCGCCGAGATCATATCCCAAATTACTTTTACCTCTAGTAGCGTGTATGTATGTTATATATGTGTAAACATGCACCGTTGGGTTTATTCGAAAATGTGTTCAGTAGAAAATGTATATATATAGTAGAAATATTGAAAGCATGTATGGGATATGCATATATAAACCTACCTACTGCTTGATGGATTATATGATCGTAGTAAAGAAAAAAAAGAAGTCATTGTGTTTCTTGATGGCTGATCTCAGGATCTCTACACCAGTACTGTTAACCCGTCTCTGAGGGTCGACCAACCAGTACTGTTAACCCGTTCTCTGACGGTCGACTGGTGATCTCTACACGAGTACTATTAACCCGTTCTCTGAGGGTCGACCGGTGATCTCTACACCAGTACGGTTAACCCCTTCTCTGAGGGTCGACCGGTGATCTCTACACCAGTACTGTTAACCCGTTCTCTGAGGGTCGACCGGAGATCACTACACCAGTACTGTTAACCCTTCTCTGAGGGTCGACCGGTGATCTCTCCACCAGTACTGTTAACCCGTTCTCTGAGGGTCGACCGGTGATCTCTACACCAGTACTGTTAACCCCTTCTCTGAGGGTCGACCGGTGATCTCTTCACCAGTACTGTTAACCCCTTCTCTGAGGGTCGACCGGTGATCTCTACACCAGTTCTGTTAACCCGTTCTCTGAGGGTCGACCGGTGATCTCTACACCAGTACTGTTAACCCGTTCTCTGAGGGTCGACCAGTGATCTCTACACCAGTACTGTTAACCCGTTCTCTGAGGGTCGACCGGTGTTCTCTACACCAGTACTGTTAACCCGTTCTCTGAGGGTCGACCAGTGATCTCTACACCAGTACTGTTAACCCGTTCTCTGAGGGTCGACCAACCAGTACTGTTAACCTGTCTCTGAGGGTCGACCGGTTGGCTTTCACATTCTGTTTTCTAAGGAATTCCCGGCGTTCCTCCGGAGTGACACTCGTGGAGAGCATGGCAGCAGAGAGTCCTTAGAAGAGAAGCCTCCTTCAAGCAAGTGTGTCGGCCCTTATCTCCTGACACTCTAGGGGGGTTGGGCCACCCCCGTTTCATGACTCCGGATGTCCCTCTGCTGCCCCTTTTTTTCCCCATCTTGGGACGAGCCATGACTGGGATTGGAACCCATGACCCTCTGGACATGCTCATTTTCCACTTAATGACTCGCATTCTAACCACTGATAGATGTCCTTGGCACTGTTGTTTAAATCATGGCCTTGGTCTTCCGACGTCTTATCTGCTGATGCTGTGCGCTGCTGCTCATTCAGATGAGTCTTCACACATCCCATCTTTGTTCTGTGGATCTTCATGCCACAGGTGGTAGCGAAACGCTTTCCACAGACACATGGATATTCCCATTTGGTCCATGTTCATAGTCCGTTTGGGATTTGCGGTCGTGATTGGTTGAGCACCGATGGATTCATCATTCTCTCCCCCTTTCGGTGAATCCTGGGAGCATCTTTTCCTTTTATTCTTAGTAGCCACATGGTGAAGGCAAAGTGGGGAGCCAGCCCACAGAGCCCTTGGTTCTGGTCTTTCCCAGTGTCCTCCAGTCTTTCCCGGACGTCTTCCGGCCTATTCCCGGAAGTCAATGGTTTACCCATGTATCAGTAGAAAGAAACTCGTGGAGACTGTGGGAGCAGAGAGTCCTCAGAAGAGAAGCCCCCTTCAAGCAAGTGTTTCGGCCCTTACCTCCTGACACTCTAGGGGGGTTGGGCCACACCCGGTTCATGATTCCGGGTGTCCCTCTGCTGCCC
>CM031606.1:1211171-1213671 GCA_018398815.1 Conus ventricosus
TTTGATTCGAATACCATCTAGGCCGACTGAAGTTTTCTTGCTGCCTAATTTACTAGACATTCTTGAATTTCTTCTAGTGTTATAGGAGCGTTTAGGTAGTGGTTATTGCAAGGTCTTTACTACTATTTATATAATGCTTACCCTCTTGTTCCCGATAATGATCTATTTTTTGCTGACAAACTATTCATGCTGCTGTTTGGCAAACATGTCAACAAAAGCTTCAGCTTTATCATAATTTTGAAGGAAAACTAACTTACCGAGTTTGATAAGTATTGTGGAAGTTAATTCCATTTTTCATTGTTTTTAATTTTTTCCATACTTTTTGCAAGTCTTTGAAATTAGATACCTCATGACCAGGTTCGACCCGTGGTCGTGTGCACTGAACGCCAGTTCACCAGTAGCCACACCACCGCTGAAGAAGACAGACGGAGGTCTGTCGAAAGCTCCAAGTGCTATTCCTAGCTGAGTGACCTGTGTAAATCCGGTATCGTTATAGATACCTCATGTATGCAAAAACATTACCAGTATGTCGCTTGCCTGTGCTATGATTCTATTCAATTTATTTTTGCTTTCTTTTTCTCAAGAAGATTTTAGCGCATTTATTTCGTTTGTATGCTTTTAACTTTAACTTTTTCTCCTTTTTTTTTTCCTCCTCACAAGCTTCATTCCACCAGACATTGCCAAATGCTTTTTCGAAACCATAGATTTTATCCTTGGAATTGACTGATTTGCGGCAGACAGCAAAGCGTTTTGAAAGAGATAATATAGCTTGTCAACATCTTGAGTGGTAACGTCATCACAGTTTATTTGAAACGTTCTTAATAATTCTGAAAACGTATTCCAGTTGGCGAGCTTACAGTTAAATTTTGGAACTTTTTCTCGAGTCTGATCAGTTGGTTCAGATCTTGCGCTTTCAAAATTGATGATTATAGGTATGTGATCGCTGTTCAATGTGTCATCAAGGGTATTCCAGTCACATATAGTAGCTAGATCTGGAGAGACTAACGTTAGATCTATAGCGCTTGGTTTGTGTTTAGGATTGTCGGGATGCGCGTTATTCTGCCGTCATTCAACAGACAAGGAGATGAGTCCACCAGGTTCTCAATGAATTGGTTATTTGTTACAAACTGCAGTCTTTTTCCCAAAAAGGAGAATGAGCATTAAAATCTCCAGCGATTAGAAATTTGGCTGTTTTGATCTGTCCGCAAGGTACGAAGCCATTCGGTATTTGCATCATTGGCCCTTGTGGCAGATAAACTGACACAATCGTTAATGTGTCTGAGCCAACCTGACTTTAATAGCGCAAGAATGTGACCCTGGAATGTCTGGTGAACAGGACTAATACACAGAGTGTACTTTACGCCTTCTTCAATATAAATGGCTACATTGACTTTCTCGTTGGTATCCACTTTTTTGGATGACTGTAGGATAGTAATAATTGCAAAGCTTGGGCAATTTATCTTTTCGAACATTCAGTGATTGCAAGGCCAACACATTATATTTTTCATGTGCGAGATGTTGAACTAACTGGTCATGGCTAGTTGAGATGGATCTACTGTTCCATTGGAACACTTCAAAACCTTTGTCCAAAAACCTGGGTCCGCAGGAAGAAAAATAAATGAGACATGGGTAATCGAAATAAAAGAAAATAACTCATTTTAAAATGATAGTGTGATAATACTAAATTATATTAAACTAATTTTCCACGTGTGGTGATTTTGTGTATGATTGAAGGAAAATGTTCGATACAACTGGTTATAAGTCATTACAGTAAAACACAAGTGGCGGTTGAACTGTCAAAATGCTGGGTGCTGGAGTTTCACAAAGTGTGTCCAGTGAGTGATTTTACCCAGTCATACAGTGGACTGTACATGTTCATCCACGGTCCGAAGGTGTGATGCGGATCTGTTGTGAAGGACTGGTAGGCCCTGGGTGGACGGGATGGGTGGTGTCGAGCGACCTTCCGTGGTCTCTGCCAGAAGACGTCCCTGATGTGTCGCCCGATGTTCTTTGCGATGACACTGGCCCCTCGGTAGGTGGGATGGAGGCCGTCCTTGAGGTTCCAAGAGTTGACCAGAGGATGGAATGGCTCACGAAGATGTTCTTGTCGTCACTTAATTCCAAAATTAGGAGGGCGTTGAATAAATTCTCCCTTGATATTTAATTTGGACACCCGACTGGAGCCATTTTGCTGACTATGACTTTCAGTTAGGGTACGTTTGGTAATGTTCCAGATACAGTTGGCAAACGACTGGCTGCATTCCATGGGACTTCTGCCTTTGACATCGTTCACAGCACAGTGAATAACTACCGCATCCAGTGGTTGTCTTGCTGATTGGTGAGCAGACTCAAAGAGGGCTGAAGATCTTTGATCATGTTAGCCTTTTTTGACACGCTCTAAATCCATAGGAGCGACCAAGCCTGTCATGTTCACTTTATTTGTCACTGAGTCGTGGAGAAACACAACTTTGGAAGGTCATGGTGTGAGATTTCCTTTTTT
>CM031606.1:1218671-1230145 GCA_018398815.1 Conus ventricosus
TTATGGGATAAAAGATGTATAACTGATTTTTTCTTTTTATTATCCCCAAAAGGATTTTTGTTTTTGGGAAGCCCGGGTTTTCTTCAAGAGCAGACCCTAAATCAAAATACTAGAACTGACGGGACTTTTAGATGAAAATAAAGAAAAAAATTTTAAGGACTTTTTGGAAGGCGGCTAGCTGGGCACTGAAAATCAAAAAAAAATTTATCCCCAAATGGTACTTTTTCCACTTTTAAAGGCAGGTATTACAAACGCTGCCTGCCCTACTGTTTTTTGGCACTGACCCCATCGGGAAAAATTTTTAAAGGGGGTTCTTGTACTGTTTTTTCCGGGTGTAACATACTGTTTTTTTTTAGTATGTTGGGTGAATTTTTTTTTTGGCAAATATGAAGGTGTATAAAAAGGAGGCCTTCGTTTGTTTCCCATCTTGGTACTGGTGAAAAGGTTTGGTTTGAACAGCGTTTCTTTTTATTTAGGGTTGGAATCTTGATAAGGGGCGAAGTAAAACGTGTAGAATAAATTTGTAGATTGTTTTTCCCCCTACTCTTTTTCCCAAAAAATTTTTTTCAGAATTTAAACACATTTTTTTGCACAGGAAATTTTTCTGGTAAAACTCTTCAGAACGAACTTGAAGCAGCTATTTTTCGAACCCGTTAGGGGTTTCCCACTCCAATCTCATTGTATGTTTCCTAATTTGGGATGTTTGTAGGGGGAACCCCAAAAAGCGAGTTTTTTAAGCCGGGCCCAATCAATCCCTCGCAATTTTTTTAACAGATTTTTGGGGTTTGCGCTGAAAAATATTTCCCTGACATAGGTTAACCAAATCCACAAGAGCGGTTCATAGAGATAAAAAGTCGAAGAAATTTTGGGCCCCCCATGGGTGGGTTGTTTAAAATTTCTTAAAAAATTTTAAAAATTTTTCCCGTGCTTTTTTTTAAATTAGTGGTCAATATGCTGGTTCCATGACACTTAGAAGTTTGGGATTAAAATTTGGAATTTTTACGATTTAACTTTATTTCTTTTTCCCTTTCCATCTAAAGTGAAAATGGGAGCTTTTCTGGGAAAACCCTAAAAATTAAAAAATGTTTTTTTTTTTTTTTTCAAATTTGAAAGTGAAACCCCGTTTTTTTTGTAAAAAACTTTTAAACGTTATTGGGTTCTCCCCTGGTATAAAGTTTTTAAAAATTTGGTATTTTGCGCCCCTCGAAGGGGTTATTCTTTTTTTTTTTTTTCATGGTTACTCTCATAAAAAGGCATTTATATGGGAAAATTGAGCAAACCTCTGTGCCTTTCGAAAAACCCCTTTTCCCCCGTAAATTCCCATTAAAATTTTAAAAAAGATGGAGATATTACTAAACCCTTGTGGCGGGCCCCCTTTTGGGCAATGTTCTCGGATTTAAAATAAGTATTTCTTTCTTGTTTGAATTGGGCTATTTTCTAAAAATTTCTTGAACAAAATTATACAGGGTTACCTTTTAAATTCAAACTTCTTTAATTTGATATTTGTTTACTATCCCCATACTTGTCTTATGCTTTTTTACGTCAAAAAAATGAAAGAGTTGTTCTTTCGTTTTGGGAAAAATTTTTGGTTTCCTTTGATTTGGTAATTTTGGACTAGGTTTCTATTGGGGATCTCCCGTTTAAAATCCAGTTTGGGTTTAAATCGGTATGACATCATTTTTTATTACAGAAATAAGATAATCTATTTATTTCGATTTTTTCCCTTTAATTTACAGGTATGGGATTTTTGGAAATTTGGACGGTAACTTTTTAAATTATCATTCCCAAAAGGTTTTTTCCAATGTTAAAAAAATAGGAACGTTTTTTTAAAATTTTTCCTTTAACTGAGGTATTTTCCCCTCTTTCCCAACCCTTTTTGGAAAAAAAAAGGGGAGAAACTGAAACACTTTTTGCGGGTTTGGTGGCGTAGCTTTTTGTTTGGGAAAAAACCATCTGGGCCGCCCCTGAAGTTTTCTTGCTGCCCATTTATTTAAACATTCTTAATTTCTTCTAGTGTTTTAGGAGCGTTTAGGTAGGGGTTTATTGAAAGGGTTTTACTACTTTTATAAAAATGTTTTCCCTCTTGGTTCCGATATGAAAAAATTTTTTTGCGGGCAAATTTATTCATGCTTGCTTTTTTGGGAAAACATGCAACAAAAGTTTCAGCTTTATCATAATTTGAAAAAAAATTTAGACTTCCCGAGTTTGTTTGGGGTTTTGTGGAAGTTTAATTCCATTTTTCATTTTTTTAAATTTTTTTCCAAAATTTTTGCAATTTTTTTAAAATTTAAAGTTACCTCAAAACCAGGGTTCAAACCGGGGTCGTTTTCACTAAACGCCAGTTACCCATAGCCACATCCCGGGCTGAAGAAAACGGGAGGTTTTCGAAAGCCCCAAAGTGCTATTCCAAAGCTGAGTGACCTTTTGTAAATCCGGTAGTCGTTTTTTTTTACCTCAGTTTCCCAAAAACATTACCATTTTGGTCGCTTTCCCCTGTGCAAATAAATTCTATTAATTTTTTTTTTTGTTTTCTTTTTTTTAAAAAGAATTTTTTTTGCGCATTTATTTCTTTTGTATGTTTTTTTAAATTTTAAACTTTTTCCCCTTTTTTTGCCTCCCCCAAAAGCTTCATTCCCCCAGAAAATTCCCCAAATGTTTTTTCGAAACCAAAATTTTTTCCCTTTGGGAATTGGGGGGAACTGATTTGGGGCAGAAGAAAAGCTTTTTGAAAGAGATAAATGCTTGTCAACTTTTTGGAGTGGAAACGTCATCACAGTTTTTTTGAAACGTTTTTTAAATAATTCTGAAAACAAATTCCATTTGGGCGAGCTTACGGGTTAAAATTTTTGGGAATTTTTTCTCGATTTTCTGTTTCAGTTGGTTCAGATTTTGGGCGTTTTTAAAAATTGGGAGGGATTGGGTATGTGTTTCGCTGTTCGGGGGTTAAATCGGGGAATTCCGTCACATTTTGTAGCTAATCGGGAGAAAAACTAAACTTTAGATCTAAAGCGCTTGGTTTGTGTTTGGGTTGGGGGGAGGCGCTTTAAATTCTGCCGTCATTCAACGGGACAAGGAGATGAGTCCCCCCGGTTCTCAATAAAGGGGGTTATTTGTTAAAAACGGGCAGTTTTTTTCCCCAAAAAAGGAAAGGCTTTTAAAATCTCCAGCGTTTAAAAAAAATTTGCTTTTTTAATCTGTCCGAAGGACGAAGCCATTGGGGTTATTTGCATCATTGGGACTTGTGGCAATAAACTGACCAATCTTTTAAGGGTCTGACCCAACCCGGGGACTTTAATGGGCGCAAGAATGTGCCCCGGGAATGTCTTTGGAACGGGCCCAAATTACACGATTTTAAATTTACCCCCTTTTTCAATAAAAATGGCAAACATTGATTTTTCTCGTTGGTATCCATTTTTTGGATGATTTTTAGGATAGTAATAATTGCAAAGTTTTGGGGGTTTATTTTTTTGGGGAACATTCAGTGTTTGAAAGGCCAAACACTTTATATTTTTCATTGCGAGATGTTGAACTAACGGGTTCAGGGCAAAGTTGGATGGATCTATTTTTTTTGGGAAAACACTTCAAAACCTTTGCCCAAAAAAACCTGGGTCCGCAGGAAAAAAAATAAATAGACGGGGGTAATGAAAAAAAAAGAAAATAACTCATTTTAAAATGATAGTGTGATATACAAAAATTATTTTAAACAAATTTTTCCACGTGTGGTGATTTTGTTATGTTTAAAGGAAAATTTTCGTACAATGGTTTTTTAAAGCCCATTACAGTAAAAAATTGGGGGTTGAACGGGAAAATTTGGCGGGGGGTTTGGATTTTCCAAAGTGTGCCCCAGTGAGTTTTTTTTACCAGCCCATACAGTGGACTGTACATTTTTATACCCCCCCCCCGGTCCGAAGGGTGATGCGGATCTGGGGGGAAGGACTGGGGGCCCCGGGGTGGGGGGGGTTTGGGGGGGGTGTCGAGCGCCCTTCCCGTGGTCTCTGCCGAAGACGTCCCTGATTTTGGGCGCCGATGTTCTTTGCGATGCAATGGCCCCTCGGGAGGTGGGGTTTGGGGGCCGTCCCTTTAGGTTCCAAGAGTTGACCAGGGGGATGGAATGGCTCCACGAAAATGTTCCCTTTTCGTCATTTAAATTTCCAAAAATTTGGAGGGCGTTGAATAAATTCTCCCTTTTATATTTTAAATTTTTTCCCCTGACGGGGGCCATTTTTTCTGACTATGACTTTTAGGTTAGGGTACTGTTTGGTTTAAGTTTTCCGATAAAGTTGGGGAAACGCCCGGCTGCATTCCCTTTGGGCTTCCCTTTGACATCGTTTAAAAGCACAGTGTAACTTCCGCCCTCCAGTGGTTTTCTTGTGATTGGTGAGCAGACTCAAAGGAGGGGTGAAGATCTTTGACATGGTTTGCCTTTTTGGGCACTGTCTAAATCCATAGGGGCGACCAAGCCTGAAATTTTTCACTTTTTTTGTCACTGAGTCGTGGAGAAACACAACTTTGGGGAAGGTCATGGTGTGAGATTTCCTTTTTTTTGTTTTCCCGGGGATGTTCGATTGCGTACTTTTGCATCAGACGCTTGACGTTTTTTTTTGTTCCTTTCGTCTTTGGTTTTTCTTTCCACAGGTTTTTTTCTTTTCCTTAACTTTTTGCCGCCTGCCTTTTTTTGGGGGTTTGGGTGTTCTGGCTTTTCTGTCCCCCGAAAATTTTGCGAGGGGGGACCTTGGGGATGGAGACGGGTTTTTTTCTTTAGCATGGGGGCTGTAAGTCAGCGTCTCTGTCTGGGGGCCCCCGGGTTGTCCACCTTTTTGCTTGTGGGAAAAAAGGGGGTTTCAGAAATTTTTGGGTTTTTTTCCTGAAAGGTTTCTTTCCCCAAATTTTGCGACCCCCATTGACAGACGTGACAGAGTAGAAATAATTTCTTGGGAAAATTTCAATGTTGCTGGGGTTTTTTCTCCCGTTCGGTTTGGGAAAGTCTCTTTTGGGGAAAATCCGGATTTTAAAAGGGTTTGTCCACCCGGGAAACCAAAAGGTTTTCTCCGACTGGGGAATTTTTGATTTTTTTTTTCCCCTCAAATTTTCCCTTTTTGGGAGGGGGCCCTTTGACATAGTTTCCCCAGCGGAAAAAAATGAAATTTCCTGCCTCAGTCTGCTTCGGGGGCAACATGGTGCCAGTGGGGGGTAATGAACGGGTGCCTCAGCTCGGGGATGCTTTGGGCAACAAAGGGGCGTGGAAAATAAAAGAACGGCCTGCCTCAGCTCGCTTCTGGGCAACATGGTGCGTTTGGAAAATAAAGAAACGGGCCCGCCTCAGCTCTGTTCTGGTCAAAATGGTGCAGTGGAAAATAAAAGAAACGGCCTGCCTCAAATTTTGCTTTTAAAGGCCTGCCTCAGCTTGGGTTCTGGGCCCGCATGACCATTTTCTGTTTTCCCCCCCCCTTTTTTTTGCGAAAGACTCCCACGCTTCTGGTCTTGTTGGTGGCGGTAGCCGCCATTTTGTGTGGTGTCGTGTGTGGGGTGTGTGTGTGGTGTGTTTTTGTTTTGGGGTGTGGTGTGTTGGGTGTTGGGTGTGTGGGGTGTGTGTGTGTGTGTGTGGGGGTTTGTGTGTTTTGGGGTGTGTGGTTGTGTGTGTGTGTGTGTGTGGGTGTGTGTAACAACTGTGTCTGTGTGTGTGTGTGTGTGTGTGTGTGTGTGGGTGTGTGTGTGTGTGGGTTGTTTTATGTGAAAAGCGCCGCACGCGTAGGGGCTTTTTCCGTTTGCGTTTCCCCAAATACGTACATTCCCGGGGATGGTTTCCAAACCACAGGGGCAATTTTTACCATTAAAAAATTAACCAAGAAAAACCCCCAACGTCAAAACAAATGTTTCAGGAAAAAACAAAAAAAAGCAAAAACAAAAAAAAAAAAAAAACAACAATAACAAAAACAAAAAAAAACCCCCGCAATTAAACATGAAAAACTCAGCCCAAACGTAAAAACCCTTTTGCATACGGGGCAAATAGCATGCTGGGAAAAAATTGAAAATTACTTGCATCACCCGGAAAAGAACACAAGGGAAAAACAAAAGAAAAAAGTTCGCAATCAAAATTTAATGTTCTGTTTTTTTTCCTTTTCAAAAAAAAGGGTTTTGAAAAAGAAAAAAAAAATACCCCCAGGCCTTCTCTTTCCTCAAACCCCATGAGAGCGTTCGCTTTGATTCAGAGGAAATGGGGGTGGGGGCGTGGTGTGTTGTGTGGGTGTTGTGTGTGGGGGGTGTGTGTGTGGGGTTTTGTGGGGTGCGGGGTCCGTGCGTGCCGGGGCGCGGCGCGCGCGCCCGTGTGTTGTGTGTGTGGGGGTGGTGTGTGTGTGTGTGTGTGTGGGTTTTTTTGAGTTTCCGCGCGCGCGCCCGGGGGGTGTGTTCGGTTGTGGGGGTGCGCTTTTGGGGGGTGTTTGTGTTTTGGTTTGGGGGGGTGTGGTTTTGGTGGGGGGTGGGCGCGCGTGGGGGTGGGATTGTGGTTCGTTTGGTTTTGGGTGTGTGTGTGTGTGTGTGGGGGGTGCGTGGGGTGTGGGTGTGGTGTGTGTAATTTAAAGTTCAAAAGCTTAAATTTTCGCAGGATGGTATGGTGGGAAAGGGGGAAGGGTGGTGCGGGGGGGGGGAGATTTCCTTTGGAAATGGCCAAAAGTGTTGGGGGTTTCATCTCGGGGGGGGTTTTTTAATCTCCACAAACCGGGGGTCCAGGGGGGGTTTGGCCGGGGTTTTCCCGGGGGGGGGCCTTCGGGTTTCCATCGGGGGCCCTTCCCCCCCCCTCCCCTCCCCCCCCCGGGGCCCCAACCCGTTCGCGCCGGGGGGGCCGGGCCGGGGCCCCCCCCCCCCCTCCCCCCAAGCCCTTCCCCCCCTCCCTTTCCTTTCTTCTCGGGGGGGCCCCGGCCCCCCGGGGGCACCCGCCCCAATTATTTTTTTTATAAAAAATTTAAAAAGTTTTTTTTAGGCCCAAAAAGGGCCTAAAATGGGTTTTAAAAGTGCCGCCCCTTGGGGGCAAAAAAATTTTCTTGGTTGGGGTTAAAAAAAAGGTTTTTCCCCGGGGGAAACCCGACAAAGGGGGGGGGGGCGGGGGGCCCGGGGGCTGGGGGGGGGGGTTTTTGTTTCCCCCCCCCCGGGGGTTTAATAGCTGGTGGGGGGGGGGTTAAGGGGTTTTTGGATTGGGTTTCCGGTGGGGGTTGGGGGTGCACCTTTTTTTTTGGGGTTTAAGGGTTTTTTTTTTTTTTTTTTTTTTTTTTTTTTATTTTTTTTTTTTTTAAAATTTTTTTTTTTTTGTTTTTTTTTTTTTTATTAAAATAGGGTGGGCCCCCTTTTTGAAAAATTTCGGGGTTTTTGAAGTTTTTTTGGGGTTTCCCGGTTTTGTGTTTGGTTTTTCCTCCAAAGTTTCCCAAATTTATTTTCCCCAAATTTGGGTTTTTTTTTTTTTTTTAAAATTTCTTTGTGGTTTGCCCCTAGGGTTTAATTTTTCAGTTAAAAAAATAGGGTTTTTCCCCTTTTTCATTTTTTGATGTTTTTTTAATTTCCGGATAAATTTGTTGTGGGCCTTTTGTTTGGGGAATTTTTTCAGCTTTTGGTTTTTTTATTTTTCTTTTTGAATTTTATGGGGTTTTGGGGGGGGGGTGGTTTTCGTTAAACCCCGGTTTTTTTTCCCTTTTTTGTTTCGTATTTAAAAATGTTTTTGTAAAATTTTTTGGAAGTTTGGGTGCCCTTTTTGAAATTTAAGTTTTTTTTTAATTTTTGAAAAATTCCCCCCCCCCATGTTTTTTTTATTTTTGGGTCGTATTCGGGGGTTATACCCTTTTTGATTTTTTCCATTTTTTTGTTTTATTTTGGGTTGTCCGGTTTTAATTGTAGGTTTTGGAAATTTTCCCTTGTTTGTTTTGGTTTCCCCTTGGGGGGTTAAACCAATTTTTTTTTCCATTTTTTTTGCTTTTTATTTTGTTTTGCCGGGGGTTTTTTTAAATTTTTCCCGTTTTTTGGGGGTGGTTTACTTTTGGTTTTTTCCCTTAAAAGGGTTGGTATTTTTGGGTTTTCCTTGGGGATGGCTTTTTAAATTATTTTTTTTGTTTGAATAAAGGGGGGGTTTTTTTGGTTTTTAAGTAGGTTTTTTTAAATTACCTTTTTGTTTGTTCAATGGTTTATCTTTAAGTTGTGGTTTTGGAAGATTTTGCTTGTTCTTTCTTTTTGTTTTCGATGGTTTTTTGGGTTTTTGTTAGTGCCGCAAGGCCATCGTTCTGTACAGTCCCCACTTTTTTTCCCCGGGTTTTTTTTTGAAGTTTTGGGCAGCATGAATATCCCACCGTTTTACATGTTTCTGCCCCCTTTTTGAACCCCTTTGGGTTTCGGGCGAAAAATTGGTTTCTGTTGGGTTTTTTTGATCCAGGTTTCCCTTTCTGCTTTTTGTAGTTTAAAGTTTTTTTTTGGGGTGGGAATGATTTCCCTTTTTGACCCTGTTATGTTGTGTGGTATGGCAAATTCAGGGCTTTGGGGAAGTTGTTTCCTTTATCTATGGTTTGGGGAAAAGGTTTTTTTCTATGTCAAATGTAATAAAAACCCGTATTAAATTTGGGTTTTTTTTTTTTGAACCCCTTGGTAACTTCGTATGGTTCTTCAGAGGTTGTAATCGAGTTTGTTTTTTTTCCCTTTTTTTTTTTTCCAAATTTTCTTGCTTATTTTTCCCAATTCAGATTTCGTGGGTTTTTTAGTCTGCATGTTGGATTGTTATTTAAAGTTGGGTTTGTGGGCTTTTAGTGTTTTTGAAAATTTCTTTTTGTTGCTTTTCGCTTCTAAACCCCGTCACTTAGGTCTATGCGCTCTGCAAGTTCTTATCCTTTTTTGGGGATACTGTCATGTATATTTTTTTTCAGCTTTTTTGTAGTTTTTCCCGGATGTTTTTTTTCAAGGAGTTGAGAATATTCCTTTGGTTTTCCCCCTTTTGTTTGTAATTGTAGTTTTGTCCGCCTTCACAAATATTTTTTTGTCATTTTTTACTTGTTTTATTTGGTTTTTTTTAAATTTTTTTGGAAAACGTTGTTAGATTTTTTTTAAACCCAATTTTGGTTATCATTCTTTTCATTTTATCTTCAAAGGGTTTTTTTATGCTATGAAGGGGGGGATCCCATGATTTGAAATCGAGGTGTTTTTGTCCTCTTTTTTTTTTCCAAACGGTTTGGGAAAAAAAAATGCTTTCCATCTTTATAATTTTCCCTACGAAATTTTCGGTTTTTTCTATTAATCTTTTTTTAAATAGAAATTTTGGGTTTGAGAACGGTAAAGTTTTTTGTTTCCCCCTAAAAATTTTTTCCCCCCCATTTTAAAATCTTTCGGGGCCCCAGTGCCCCAACCCTGAGGGGGGCAATCAAGAGGGGAAAATACCAAAGAGCCCAAAAAGATTTTAAAAATGCTCGACCCCTTGGGGAGCAACATTTGGGGCAAAGATGTTAAAAAGGGGAAAGGTTTAAAAATTTAAGGTTTTTTTAAAATCGACCCAAAATTTTTTTCTAGCGGGGGTTGGGGCGGGCTCAGGAGGGTTTTTTTTTTGCCCCCCGCCCATGTTATATAGGTGTGGGCTAAAAGTTTGCGGTTGTTTTCACTGCGGGTTGGCCCGGGTTTCCCTGTTTTTGGGGGTTTCAGGTTTTTGTTTTTTGGGTGTGTTCACTAACCAAAATTTCCAAATTTTTGCCTGCAGTTTTTACTATTTCTGTTTTGGTTTTAAATTGCTAAGTGGGTTTGGGATAGTATTAACCATTTTTCAGTTAAAAATAGGGTTTCCCTTTTTTAAACATTGGGTGAAAGGTGATGCTCTTTTTTTGATTTTCCCGGATATATTGTAGCTTGTTTTTGCGTCTTTTTGTTTCCAGATATATTTGCTCAGTTCTGTTTGGTTTTTATTTTTTTTCTTTATTGAATGACTGTTTGTGGTTTGCATATCTGGTTTTGAAGTGGTTTTCAGTGATCCTATGTTATGTTTCTTTTTCATTTTCTGATGTTACAGTAGCCTGGTATACAATGTTGTTGTGGAGACATTTATTGTTTAGTGGGCACTGCTCCTTTCTCGTGCAATTGCAAGATTTCCTTTCTTCACCTTCTATATATATATATATATATATAATGCTGAACAATTAAGTTGTGCAGGCTAACAATTCTTCAGTCGTTATAGTAATGACTTGGCAAAGATCTAAACTTTCAGAGAAAAAAAAGGGGAGTTGAAGATGAAGAAAATGAGGAATTTATTATAAATATGAGAAACCCTTCATAGCTGCCTGAGGGAACCATCGTAACCCCTCTCGAAGACACATCTTTTTGTATTGCCTGCTCCTAGGCCTTTCGTCCGCTGGATCGACTCATCAGGAGACACGGCTGGTTGTGTCTGTGCTCTTAGTGTTGAATAGAGACACACCACAGTCCATAATTCTGTGGTGTCTCACCACCAAGAGTTCAAAAAAGAATCCAAACAGCACCCTCAAAGCAGCAGCGAAGGGTAGTAAATGGAACCAAACGAAAGTGCGGAGAAGAAAAAAGTTGCTGAAAACTAAAAGCATTATTCAAACAGTATAAAATATAGGGGACAATCATTGAGCCTATGCTTGAGGATCCATTCAAGGATGCAAGGGAGATCAAAAGATATGGAACAGTCTGAAAGGTCAGCTCTTCTGTTCAATAACCCAAGCATTGTGAGTGGCTAAGAATTGTATATATATATATATATATATATATATATATATATATATATATATATATATATATATATATCTTTCCCCGTCTCTCTCTCTCTCTCTCTCTCTCTCTCTCTCTCTCTCTCTCTCTCTCTCTCTGCTCACTCTCTCTTGTTTATCCTCCTTTAAGGGGACCAGGATGTGTGGAGCTTAGACTTTGATTTGTTGGCAGTTTACTTGGCAGCGCCGCCTTCTATCCCATACCCCTTACTCCTCCCCAATCCCCCCCCCCCCCCCTCCCGTTTCTTCCTGCTCCATTACCTAACCCCTATCCTTATCCTCTTAGCTCCAAGTGTCACTGGTTCAGCGACGGGCATGGCTGTTTATCGGCACCATGTAGTTTGAACCATCTTGACCATGAGTTGATCGTGATATCTTCCCATCCCTCCCTCACTCCCACATCCCCCTCCCCACCCTCACTCTCCCACATCCCCTCCCCCCCCCCCCCTCCCACATCACTCCTTCTCTTCACCCTACCCATGCCTCCACAGCCATGTCTGTGGTCACGAATAACAGTGACGCGCTTTGTGACTGGGTTCCCCAGATTGACATTAAAATAGACCCCAAGCAACTCACATTTAAAATTCCAATACACCTCTTCCCAATCGCAAGACAGATATTATACAAACGTTATATTGGTGACATTAACAACAGACCAGAGTTCAGCGACAATGGCGATACCCAACCTAATCGGCTCTGTCCTCAGCGACAATGCCGATTTTCCTCTACGCC
>CM031606.1:1237745-1247745 GCA_018398815.1 Conus ventricosus
CAATCCCAACGATGGCCTTAGTGTGACATACCTGAGGGCAACGATGGCCTTAGTGTGACATACCTGAGGGCAATCTCAACGATGGCCTTAGTGTGACATACCTGAGGGCAATCTCAACGATGGCCTTAGTGTCACATACCTGAACGAACGAACGAACGAACGAACGAATTTTATTTTAAGAGGGTAGTGGATTAAGCATGAATACTTTTTTACATCCAGCCCTCTGGGCAAGAAAAAAAATCAATATATAGTAAAAAGCAAATCAAACAAATACATGAAAAAATGGAACAATCCCTTGCATGGGAACCTTTGACCAAAAAGAAGAAAGAAGAAAAAGAAACCAATGAACACCACCACCACCACCAACAACAACAACGAGAAAAATGATCAAGACAAGAAGAGAGGAGAGGAGAGAGAGAGAGAGAGAGAGAGAGAGAGAGAGAGAGAGAGAGAGAGAGAGAGAGAGAGAGAGAGAGAGACGGGGGAGAGAGAGAGAGAGAGAGAGAGAGAGAGAGAGAGAGAGAGAGAGAGAGAGAGAGAGAGAGAGAGAGAGAGAGAGAGAGAGAGAGAGAGAGAGAAACCGACCGACTGACCGACCGACTGACCGACCGACCGACCGACTGGCGGAAGAAAGGCAGAGATAAAGGAAGAGAAATACAATGAAGCAGACATGGATAAACACCTACGAAAAACTTTGAAAAAACACATTAATGGCACAGGATGATCTCTGCAATTTGCGTAAAATTGAGTCAACTTCGAACATCACATATTTGTTAAATTGAATCTGAATTGAGAATTATCAATACATTTTTGGGTATAGTGCAGTCAAATCGGGAGACATTCATAAGATATTTTTGAAAATTAGACTTGAATTTTTTAATGTTTGATTGATTTTTAAGTTCTTGAGGAATATGGTTCCATAGCCAACCACCGGAATACGCCAGACTAGACTTGTATAGATTAATCATGGCAAACGGGAGGTTTATTTTATGTGAATGTCGATAGTCGTTAAAAGTGAACATATTTGTTAAAGAAAGTGGAGCATTTCCATGGATTTACCTTATGCATAAAGAGTCCCTTATTGTATAGAAGTTTGGTTTTAAATGGGAGAATGCCTGATTGCTTATAGTCTGAATCTACCAGTGAGGATGGTTGACCTAATGTTACTTTGACAGCTCTTTTGTGAAGGCTAATTAGTGGTTTGAGTGAATTCTTGCTCGCTGAGTCCCAAAGCGTTGAGGCATAGTCGATAATAGGCTGAATATACGAGTGAAAAAATAGTTTTCTTGAATGCAATTTAAGAAGTTCTTAATCCTTTTTTAGAAGATGTAGCTTTCTTGCAACGTTTCTAGTAAAGACTCTAAGTGTTTTGACCAAGTTTAGATTTTTATCTATTGTTATTCCTAAGACTTTGTGACTGGATACTTCTTCGATGGTTTCATTAGATATACAAAGTACTGGTAGATTCTGGCTTAGAGTTTGACGTTTCTGTCTAGTAGTTATCATCATGAATTTAGTTTTTTGAGGATGGATAGCCATGTGATTAATCGTGTCCATTAACAAAAGATTGATGTTTTCTTGGATGTCACTGCAAACCTGTTGGGCATCAGAATTACTTGTGTCTAAAGTTGTAATCATCAGCGAACAATTCGCTGTTTATTTCAAGTACAATGGCAGATCATTGATGTAAAATGAAAACAATAGAGGACCTAATACTGACCTTGTGGGACACCAAATTTGTTGGGAAGAGAATTAGATTTGTATGAGTTTACGGACACAATTGTTGTCGGTTGGACAGAAAAGATGAATCAGTTTCAGTGTTTTTGTATGACAGCTTATACAAAGTTAGTTTTCTGAGTAAAAGTTTATGATTTATAACGTCGAAGGCTTTTGAAAAAATCTACGAAGAGAATTCCTGAAAATGTTTTGTAATTCATGTTTAATAGCCATCTATCTATTAGTCTAGTTAGCACTGTGTGGCACGAATGGTTTTCTCTGAACCCTGATTGATTTGGGTGGATTAAATCGTATTTTACTGCATGGGAGTGGAGACACTTATTGATGTGGAGTTCTAAGGGCTTAGAAAGAAACTGATAAAATCGAAATAGGTCTATAATTTGATGGATCAGTAGTGTTTCCTGATTTGTGTATTGGTATGATTTTTGCCTTTTTTAAGGTTTTGGGAAAGCATTGTTTATCTATACAGAGGTTGTAAATGTAAGTTAACGTTTCTGCGATAACGGGCGCGGAGAGCTTTAGAATTTACTATCTATACCGTCAATTCCACGAGTGGCTGTCTGTTTCAATCGCCTAAGGGACACGAAACAAGAATGAACATCTAGATGGCTGATATCTAAATCTGAATGGATATTTTTTCCCCTGCAGTATTTTTGTAATTCTTTTAGGTCATTATCAGATTTATCATCATGAATTATTTGATCTGCTACTGTTTGTAAAATGGTGATTTAGTTTACTGGCAGATATATCATTCATTATGTTTGGAGCAGAGGAAACATGTTTATTTGTTAATCCATGGATGGCTTTCCATACGGACTGCTGTCTTTCTTTTCACTAATTAAGTTTGAAAAATATTTCTTTTCTCTGCTCTAATGAGAGAGGTTACGTTATTTCTTTGTTTTTTATATTCTTCACGAGGGCCATTTTTTTAACAGGTACTCTCTTTGGTAAATAGCTTCTGTATCTCATTTGTTAGCCAAGGAGGTTTTATCCGATATTTGACTCTTTTGGTTTGGAGCGGGGCATGTTTATTGTATATACTATAGAAGATGGAGTACCAAGCTTCCAGAGCCTGATTGGGTTCTATATATTGATACACTATATTTAGAGGTGAATTTAAAAGGTCAAGAGATAAATTTGTCACGATCAAATTTTGAAATTTTCCCTAAAGGTAATCGTTTTATGGTTTAACCCTAGGAATTTTGATACCCTTTTTGACCAAGTGCAACAAATCGGGAAGTGATCACTGCATCCATAACAGGCACACTTGTCTCAAGAATGGGTTTCTGGATTTGTGACATATAAATGATCTATCAGTGTTTTTGAATCTCAGTGACCCTTGTAGGAGTTTTGATTAGCTGAGTAAAACCAAGTGACTCAAAAACATAGTTCCACTGTTTATTTGATTTTAGTAGATCTTTATTAAAATCCCCTAATATCATGATGTCTTTCGATTCGTCATGTGCGTTTTCCATCATTAACATGAAACAGTCAACCCAGTCGACATGTTCAGCTGGATTTCTGTACAGAAAACATATAAGTATAGGCTTATTAAATTTAAGCTGGATCTCAATCCAGAGTGTTTCTACGTTAAATTTTTCTAAAAAATGGATCCTCTGAAATTTTACTGACTGATGAAGATATACAATAATACCAGTTTCCATGTTTTGTTTAGGGATCTCTACGACAACATTTAAACCTGGGATTGCAGTGTCGTTATTTGATATGATACTGGACAGATGCGACTCCGGGAAAATCCAAATATGTGAAAATTGTTTCCCGAATTTGATATGACTGATGCTATTTCAGTCATTTTGTTAATCGCATGGTTTGACATTGAGATGCCCAACTCTAAGTCCATCTCTTTTCAGCCAAGGGTTGTTGTCTTCTGTCATATCTGTTATAGTCAATACTATAACACACTAAACACACAATGATAATAACAAGCAGACAAAGCTCTTACAGACTAACAAGTAAGGTCTGACTGAACGAATAAGAAGAAAAAAATTGTCAAGGCAAACTGGATTACAACACAATTAATAGCAATGAAAGACAAAAAAAAGCTTCAATTGTAGATCAATAAAACAATGACCAATCCACGAAAGGACGAAAGCAAAAGCTGAAAATTCAAAGGCAAGTGTATATAGAATATTAGAATGACTTCAAAACTTCAGCAGAAATTTACCGTATTCCAAATATGTTTACCAGTCACAATCAACTTTCTCGGGTGAGATCACGACTATAAATACATGCAGAGCCGGCAATTTCAACACACACCACACACACACACACACACACACCACACACACACACACACCACACACACACACCCCACACACACACACACACACACGCACCAACACACACACTCACACGCACGCACACGCACGCACACACATGCATGAGGGAAACGATGGCCTTAGTGTGACATACCTGAGGGCAACGATGGCCTTAATGTCACATACCTGAGGGCAATCCCAACGATGGTTTTTAGTGTGACATACCTGAGGGCAAAAGATGGCCTTAGTGTGACATACCTGAGGGCAATCTCAACGCTGGCCTTAGTGTCACATACCTGAGGGCAACGATGGCCTTACAATGACATTTCCTGAGGGCAACGATGGCCTTAGTGTGACATACCTGAGGGCAACGATGGCCTTAGTGTGACATACCTGAGGGCAATCCCAACGATGGCCTTAGTGTGACATACCTGAGGGCAACGATGGCCTTAGTGTGACATACCTGAGGTCAATCTCAACGATGGCCTTAGTGTGACATACCTGCGGGCAACGATGGCCTTTCTGTGACATACCTGAGGGCAACGCTGGCTTTAGTGTGACATACCTGAGGGCAACGATGGCCTTAGTGTGACATACCTGAGGGGAACGATGGCCTTTGTGTGACATACCTGAGGGCCCAAAGATGGCCTTAGTGTGACATACCTGAAGTGCAACGATGGCCTTAGTGTGACATACCTGAGGTCAATCTCAATGATGGCCTTAGTGTGATATACTGAGGGCAACGATGGCCTTAGTGTGACATACCTGAGGGCAACGATGGCCTTAGTGTGACATACCTGAGGGCAATCTCAATGATGGCCTTAGTGTGACATACCTGAGTGCAACGATGGCCTTAGTGTGACATACCTGAGGGCAATCTCAATGATGGCCTTAGTGTGACATACCTGAGGGCAATCACAATGATGGCCCTAGTGTGACGTTGTCCGGGAGTAGTCAAAATGATCATCTGTAAGACTGCTCTGTGATGCTAGATGATCATCTGTAAGACTGCTCTGTGATGCTGTTATGATATCATCTGTAAGACTGCTCTGTGATGCTAGATGATCATCTGTAAGACTGCTCTGTGTTGCTAAATGATCCTCTGTAAGACTGCTCTGTGATGCTAGATGATCATCTGTAAGACGCTCTGTGATGCTAGATGATCATCTGAAGACTGCTGTGTGATGCTAGATGATCATCTGTAAGACTGCTCTGTGATGCTAGATGATCATCTGTAAGGGCTGCTCTGTGATGCTAAATGATCATCTGTAAGACTGCTCTGTGATGCTGGATGATCATCTGTAAGACTGCTCTGTGATGCTAAATGATCATCTGTAAGACTGCTCTGTGTTGCTAGATGATCATCTGTAAGACTGCTATGTGATGCTAAATGATCATCTGTAAGACTGCTCTGTGATGCCAGATGATCATCTGTAAGACTGCTCTGTGATGCTAGATGATCATCTGTAAGATGCTCTGTGATGCTAAATGATCGTCTGTAAGACTGCTCTGTGATGCTAAATGATCGTCTGTAAGACCACTCTGTGATGCTAAATGATCAAACTGTAAGACGGCTCTGTGATGCTAAATGATCATCTGTAAGACTGCTCTGTGATGCTAGATGATCATCTGTAAGACTACTCTGTGATGCTAAATGATCGTCTGTAAGACCACTCTGTGATGCTTAAATGATCATCTGTAAGACGCTCTGTGATGCTAAATGATCTCTGTAAGACTACTCTGTGATGCTAGATGATCATCTGTAAGACTACTCTGTGATGCTAAATGATCATCTGTAAGACTGCTCTGTGATGCTAAATGATCATCTGTAAGACTGCTCTGTGATGCTAAATGATCATCTGTAAGACCACTCTGTGATGCTAGATGAAGCCTCACTGGAAGAAGTCAACCCCTTCACTGATCTGGGCAGTGTAGTCAACCAGCAAGCGGGAACTGATGCCGATGTGAAAACCCGATTAGGAAAAGCAAGAGCAGCCCTCATCACTCTCAAAAACATTTGGAAATCTCGACTGATCACCATCAGCACGAAAATCCGCCTCTTCAATTCAAACATCACAGAAAAATCCGCCTCTTCAATTCAAACATCAAATCTGTTTGTTTATACGGATCAGAGACCTGCAGAACCACAAAGACCACCGTGCACAAACTGCAGACCTTCATTAACAGCTGCCTGCGAAAGATCACCACGTCCACTGGCCAGAGACACTCAGCATCAGAGCTGTGGGAAAGAAGTAACCAACTGCCAGTGGAGCAAGCCATCCATAAAAGAAGATGGCAGTGGATAGGACAGACCCTCCGAAAGCCCCCCAGACAACACCAACAGAAAAGCTCTGACCTGGAATCCTCAAGGCAAGAGAGAGCGAGGAAGACCAAGAAACACTTGGAGGCGGGACCTGGAGGAGGACACCGGGCAGATGGGCTACAGCTGGGGAGAAATAGCGAAGATTACCCAGGACCGTGGTCGTTGGCGTGCAGTTGATGATGGCCTATGCTCTGGCAAAAGCAATGGGCCTAAGTAAGAAAGAAAGATTACCTGGCCTGAAGACTTCATTATGACACACCTGGGGGCAGACGGAACACCTGTAAAATGTACCTAGCATGATGACCTCAGTGTGATGGTCAGCTGTATGATCTACCTGGCATCGTGGCCTTCAGTGCAGATGGTAAATAGGGGTAGTGGATACAATCTTCTTTAAGAAACAATTGGCATGCATGGCTATCAGCTTGCAGCTAACCCAGGGATGGGGTGGGTTTGGGTGTTGAGCAGTCATGATGTCAATGGTTGGATGTCGCAGGCATGGAAGGCTGCAAGCAGCCACATACATGGGGGAGAACAGGGGGTGAGCTTTCGTCATGAATGTTAGAAACAGCTTGCATAGTGTAAGTGGTAGGTGTTAAACAAACTAAGGGTGGCAGTGAGGGAGAGAGAGGAGAGAGAGAGAGAGAGGAGAGAGAGAGAGAGAGAGAGAGAGAGAGAGAGAGAGAGAGAGAGAGAGAGAGAGAGAGAGAGAGGCAGAAGACAGACAGAGACAGAGAGGATTAGCTGAGTTTTTCAGACGCACATAGCGTATTATCAGCAATCTCTTCACATCTCTGTGAACTCAAAGCCAGTTTTCTAGATACTGTCAGACATCTGATAAACCTGTTGAATAAACCACCTTTTCCCAGGTCTACTGTTGCTTGAACTGAATTGAATAAACCACCTTGTCCCAAGTCTACTGTTACTTGAACTGAATTGAATAAACCACCTCGTCCCAAGTCTACTGTTACTTGAACTGAATTCTGGTATAATAAGCTAACGTGTGACAAGCTGCCATCGAAAGTCACCAGCAATATCTCTGGATACTGGTTAGCAGCATGTGAACTGAATTTCAAACAGCATCAGATATACTTGTTGGACTAACACCTAGTCTGTACACATTCGTTGTTCTATAAAATGAATGCTAAATATTGCAGATTTGACAAGTCATGTTTGGTAGATAAAAGGCCCCCCTCTATACATCTTGTGCTATTAAACTGAATGCTGATATCGTAGGTAAAGTCCAACACACCTCAGCATATTCAAACACGTTTAGTAACCTGCATTGAATGTTACTAGCGTTGTAGATAGAGCCAAAATTGTAGGCCAAACCATTGTTACTTTACTTTGAAGCAGTGTTTACAGTAAGGGATACGTATGTTGGCCAATAAATGTGTATTAATCGAGAACTTGAGACAAACATGAAAACAGGCAGGAAAAAGACAGGAAAGGAGAGATTTAAAAAATGGAGGAACATAATGACAATAAACAACAGCAAATTAGCACAACAGAACAAAAAGACAGGGACAGCGAAACAAAGAGAAACAATGGAGCAAGATAATGACAATGAAGAAGTCATAGAGATGAGCACAACAGAACACAAAGGAAGTAAAGTGAAGAAGTCATAGAGATGAGCACAACAGAACACAAAGGAAGTAAAGCGAAGAAGTCATAGAGATGAGCACAACAGAACACAAAGGAAGTAAAGTTAAGAAGTCATAGAGATGAGCACAACAGAACACAAAGGAAGTAAAGTGAAGAAGTCATAGAGATGAGCACAACAGAACACAAAGGAAGTAAAGTGAAGAAGTCATAGAGATGAGCACAACAGAACACAAAGGAAGTAAAGTGAAGAAGTCATAGAGATGAGCACAACAGAACACAAAGGAAATAAAGTGAAGAAGTCATAGAGATGAGCACAACAGAACACAAAGGAAATAAAGTGAAGAAGTCATATAGATGAGCACAACAGAACACAAAGGAAGTAAAGTGAGAAAGTCATAGAGAGGGGTACAACAGAACACAAAGGAAGTAAAGTGAAGAAGTCATAGAGATGAGTACAATGATTCATTGATTATAGAGAGCACAACAGAACACAAAGGAAGTAAAGTGAAGAAGTCATATAGATGAGTACCAATGAAGTCATATAGATGAGCACAACAGAACACAAAGGAAGTAAAGTGAAGAAGTCATATAGATGAGCACAACGAACACAAAGGAAACAAAGCAGCTAAGCTGATTCAAAAAGTAAAGAGAAAAAAAAGAGAAGACAAAGCCCGTTTCGCCCCCTCATTCCCACCCTCACTGCCAGCAGTGTGTCCTTCTCCTACCGTGACTGTGGCCAGCAGTCCTTCCGGCACATTGGCCACGATGATGCCGATGAGGAAGATGACCTTTACCGTGACTGTGGCCAGCAGTCCTTTCCGGCACATTGGCCACGATGATGCCGATGAGGAAGATGACGGCGTCCAGCAGAAGTAGCCGAGGATGAAGGCGATGATGAAGAAGGAGACGCCAAGGACCACGGCCACCCGGTGATGATGGGGAATGAAGTGACGGATCTCCTTGGGATGGGCGTCTCCCCCACTCCAGCCCGAGGCCAGTTGGCGATCCGCCCCATCACCGTGTCGTCCCCTGTCCGCACAACTAGGCCCCGGCATGTGCCTGTCCCCAGACAACATTCACTGCAGCTCACACTTCAACTAGGCCCGGCATGTGCCTGTCCCCAGACAACATTCACTGCAGCTCACACTTCAACTAGGCCCCGGCATGTGCCTGTCCCCAGACAACATTCACTGCAGCTCACACTTCAACTAGGCCCCGGCATGTGCCTGTCCCCAGACAACATTCACTGCAGCTCACACTTCAACTAGGCCCCGGCATGTGCCTGTCCCCAGACAACATTCACTGCAGCTCACACTTCAACTAGGCCCCGCATGTGCCTGTCCCCAGACAACATTCACTGCAGCTCACACTTCAACTAGCCCCGCATGTGCCTGTCCCCAGACAACATTCACTGCAGCTCACACTTCAACTAGGCCCCGGCATGTGCCTGTCCCCAGACAACATTCACTGCAGCTCACACTTCAACTAGGCCCCGGCATGTGCCTGTCCCCAGACAACATTCACTGCAGCTCACACTTCAACTAGGCCCCGGCATGTGCCTGTCCCCAGACAACATTCACTGCAGCTCACACTTCAACTAGGCCCCGGCATGTGCCTGTCCCAGACAACATTCACTGCAGCTCACACTCAACTAGGCCCCGGCATGTGCCTGTCCCCAGACAACATTCACTGCAGCTCACACTTCAACTAGGCCCCGGCATGTGCCTGTCCCCAGACAACATTCACTGCAGCTCACACTTCAACTAGGCCCCGGCATGTGCCTGTCCCCAGACAACATTCACTGCAGTTCACACTTCAACTAGGCCCCGGCATGTGCCTGTCCCCAGACAACATTCACTGCAGTTCACACTTCAACTAGGCCCCGGCATGTGCCTGTCCCCAGACAACATTCACTGCAGCTCACACTTCAACTAGGCCCCGGCATGTGCCTGTCCCCAGACAACATTCACTGCAGCTCACACTTCAACTAGGCCCCGGCATGTGCCTGTCCCCAGACAACATTCACTGCAGTTCACACTTCAACTAGGCCCCGGCATGT
>CM031606.1:1252745-1272745 GCA_018398815.1 Conus ventricosus
TCCTAAATATTTGTAGACATTCACGACTGGCATAGTTTTTCCATTATAATCCCAATGTTCTGTTGCACCTAAATAGCCACCTTTCCTGAATACAATCATATTACTTTTCTGCATATTCACTGTCAGTGGTAGAGAAGAAGCAGCACGCCATAAATCATTCAATTGTGTTTGTAAACAAATAACTGTTTAAGACAACAAAACAATATCATCTCCCAGAAGGAGTATAAACAATTCTAAGACGTCGTCCATGAGTTGGGTTCCATGCCTCCCATTAATAACTTTCAATGTTAATTCGTTAATAATAAGGTATCAATTGCATTGAGAGAGAGAGAGAGAGAGAGAGAGAGAGAGAGAGAGAGAGAGAGAGAGAGAGAGAGAAAGAAACAAAGAAGAGAGAGAGAGGGGAGAGAGAGAGAGAGAGAGAGAGAGAGAGAGAGAGAAGAGAGAGAGAGAGAGAGAGAGAGAGAAGCTGACAGACAGAGAAATAGGCGGACAGACAGACTGATAGGCAGACAAACAGCCGAATGACCGACCACAGACAGACCTGAAGACAGGTAAGAGACTGACCGACATATAGCCCCACGAACGGACCAACGGCTAGATAGACACAGACAGACAAACATACCTTCCACAGCATTAGTGGAGAAGAAAGCCAGGTTCCTTGTCTCCAAGGGATTGTCATTGGTAAACTCCGGGGTGCGGGACTGCGGCTCCGATTCTCCCGTCAGAGAGGAATTGTCCACCTGGCAGGACAAAGGACAATGGGGCTGTCAATGACTCAAAATTGAAATAAACACACAAAACAAGACGTAAAGTAACGCACATTTAACAGACTGTGCAAAACAGACCAGTACATTTTCCACACAGTCTTCATCAGACGTGACATTGCAAACAAACATGAACAAAACAGTACTTCCCTTTTAACTGTCATGAGAGATATCACAATGCATCCACCAGTCGGAGAGAGAGCGAGGACTGTTCAGACCAAACTCAGTACAGAAGCAGGCTGCAGGGAGAGGTCAAGGTCAGAGGTGGGAAGGTGGGATCTGAGAAGTGAATAAGAGATCAAAAAGAAAAAAAAAAGATACAGGATAACGGTGCTGCTAGCCAAGGAATAGTAGTGTGTCTGACAGGCCATAGTAGTGTGTCTGACAGGCCATAGTAGTGTGTCTGACAGGCCATAATAGTGTGTCTGACAGGCCATAGTAGTGTGTCTGACAGGCCATAATAGTGTGTATGACAGGCCATAGTAGTGTGTCTGACAGGCAATGTCCACTGATCAGAAAAAAAGCACAACGGTGTTGTTAGCCATGGACTAGTATTTTTAAGAGTGGATTTGTTTGCTTATCAGAACAAAGGACAACGGTGCTTTGGCGAGGGAATTGTAGTGTATTGGAGAGGAATTAATCACCTCTCAGAACAAAGGACAACGATGCTGGTAGCCAGGGAATATAAGTGTATTGGGGAGGAATTAATCACCTCTCAGAACAAAGGACAACGATGCAGTTAACCAAGGAATATAAGTGTATTGGAGAGGAATTAATCACCTCTCAGAACAAAGGACAACGATGCAGTTAACCAAGGAATTAAGTGTATTGGAGAGGAATTAATCACCTCTCAGAACAAAGGACAACGATGCTGGTAGCCAGGAAATAGTAGCGTGTCACAATGGATTTGTACACCTGTCAGAACAAAGGACTGAAGTGCTGTTAGCCAGGGAATTGTGTGTCAGAGGGTTACTGTCAGAGCAAAGGACTCAAGTGCTGTTAGCCAGGGAATTGCGTGTCAGAGGGTTACTGTCAGAACAAAGGACTCAAGTGCTGTTAGCCAGGGAATTGTGTGTCAGAGGGTTACTGTCAGAACAAAGGACTCAAGTGCTGTTAGCCAGGGAATTGCGTGTCAGAGGGTTACTGTCAGAACAAAGGACTCAAGTGCTGTTAGCCAGGGAACTGGTTCAGAGGGTTACTGCCAGAACAAAGGACTCAGGTGCTGTTAGCCAGGGAATTGCAGTGTCAGAGGGTTACTGTCACCTGTCAGAACAAAGGACTACGGAGCGGTTAGGCAAAATAGTATTATATCAAAGGAGAAATGTTCATCAGCCAGTAGTGTGGTTAGCTGAGGAAGCGAAGTGTCAGATCAGAAATGGTACAAAAAATGTGCTGTTATCCAAGGAAAATAAATGTGTCTAAGAGGAATGTGACTCTATCAGAACAAAGAGTAACAGTGTGTTGGTTAGTATCGGGGAAAAGAATGCCCTGTCTCAGTCAAAGAAGGGCAGTGCTGGTAGCCAATTCAGACAGGAATTGTTCCTCTTGCCAGGAAAATATAAAATAAAAATAGCAATGAGGTTAGCCAGGGAAAAGCAGTGCGTCAGAGCAAGTAGAGGACGTTGGGAGGGGCAACGAAGGGGGAGGGGCGGGGGGAAGATAGGGGTGAAAGGTAAGGAGCCAGGGGGTGGACGGGCGCAGGAAAAGGGAAGAGGCACACAAGAAGGGGTGGAGTCAAGAGTCAAGAGCCAAGTCAAGAGTCCAGAACACTTATTATCTCCAAACAGAAATTAAGAATGGCCATAAAAACATGGCATTGGCATTGTTTTGTAGATAAATTAAGTATTAGCATCAACATTCAGCTTATCACCTACAAGAGTAACCTAGATACTTACATTCACTAACACTTTCACTTGGTGTTTTCGACATACAGTGAGGGACAAGGAGCTGGGTTTCTTCGAAAATCAATTACCGTCTCCTTCGTCTTACAACATTCAAAGACTGGCTGGTGGTTCACAAGGACTCGTGCCAAAAACCTGCCACTAACTGACAACAAAGAGATTCTCTGCCATTGACATTGCTTTGTTGCCTGTGTTAAGTACAGAGTCAACCGTAGCATCTATGGCTACGGGGAAAACATAGCACCTTTCTCAGAAGATGGTAAGGGAGTGGTGGAAGCATCAAGATACACATCGTTGGGAAGAAGGCTTTTCTTTAGCGACACAGAGAATTTGGTAAAAGTTACGGTTTGGTTAATCACACACACACACACACACACACACACACACACACCACACACACACACACACACACACAACACACACACACACACACACAACACCACACACGCACACACACACACAATAGTAATAAATTCCAAGGATAAGTACCAGCACCGTTCCAGCAACTACAGAGAGCTTGGTGTTGTTGCAATGACTGCAAAATATTCAGTTATAACAAAGCTTGTTATGTCTTAGATTGAAGAAATAGGGGGAAAAGATAAGCATTCATATCTGCAGTGGCAACCAATTCTGCCTAACTAACAGTATGTGCTTCAGTGGGTGAATGGGGAATAATAAATGCTTCTCAAAATGAGCCTTCAGCAAGCTTATAGTCTCAAGGGGGGACAATCTCCAATGGGGAGAAAAACTCACTAACATACGAGTATAACTCTGGTCAGATACCGGTATTTCAAACCTGATTGTTTCTCCTCAGTGACCGCGGAAAGTGGTAACTTGACTCCTCTGCCTTTCGGTTTAAGAAAATACTATCCCAGAAAAAGGCCTGTGTGCAATACCGTAGTATGTTTGTTGAGTTTCAAAAAAACAACCAAAGGATGCCACCTAAGAAGCAAAAGAAAAATCATGAAAGAGCAAAACAACTACATTTTCTTGTGAAAAGTAAAAATAAAAAGATAACCTCTTAAGACACAAGAGCTGAGGGCCAGTTCTTGGAATGAATCCGCAAGGATTTAAATTACAATAAACTATAATTCACAAGGATAAGTACCGAGCACCGTTCCAGCAACTTACAGAGCAGCTTGGTGTTGTAATGACTGCAGAAAATATTCAATATAAGCAAAGCTTGCTCTCATGTCTTAGTTTGAACGAAAAGAGGGAGATAAGCATTCATATCTGCGGTGGCAAATAATTCTGCCTAACAGTTATATATATATAAATGTATATATATAATATATATTTTATATAATATATATATTTATATATATATTTATAATAATATATATAATATATTTAGAGAGAGAGAGGGGAGAGAGAGAGAGAGAGAGAGAGAAGAGAGAGAGAGAGAGAGAGAGAGAGAGAGAGAGAGAGAAACTCAAATACTTTAATTGCAAAGGCCATCGCCCTATCTGCAAAGAGATCAAGAATAAAAGTAGAACACACAGCGCTCGGGGGCATATACTGAAAATTATGAAAGAAACTATTTGCATAGCAAAACGTTCTTCCTATAATAACTCTGGCAGTTGCGTGTGAACTGAAACAGTTCCTCTCTTGGTTTTTAGCACTATAAAATTGAACATAGCTACAGGGCGAGTTACAATTCTCTTTTCATTTTGCGTGAAAGAAGCAATGACACTTGACGAACATTTCTAGTATGAGGCAAATGTATTTATCTCTTAAATCTTTATAGGATGGACAAACAAAAAATGTATTTCGTCCTCGATTTGATTACAGCATGGACAGTTTTTGCCGTTTAGTGTTTATCTTGATGGACATTCAAATCACTAATACCAAGTCGAAATATCACAAACACTTTGCGAAATTAGGAATTGTAATATCGGTTAAAAAATTTCTCATGCTGCCATAAGGATTTGAAGGAAAGAGAACGGTAATATGCCGATTTTGGCTCACCTGGTCTCAACCAGTTTCGGGCGGAGCCCTCAACCTGTTTTTCGACCCGGGCGACTCCAAAAGCGGCATATTACCGTTCTCTCCTAGTAAACCCTCACCCGGGCCTTGGCCCGGGGCTCACCCCGGCCGACTCCAAAGCGGCATATTACAGTTCTCTACTAAGCATGACTTCAATAACCAAAAAATAACGACCCTACAAACATACATACTGTGTAGGGTTGTCGTTTTCAATACTAATTTACAAAACTTTTCAGATTTTAGTTTTTGCTTAATCCTTTGTTTTTCCTGATCATTCTCAATAACATCATTTTCACGCAAACATTCATCAAATGAGTCTCTGTCTTTCATGTGAAATAAAAACTACAGTCTTTAACTGTTCTCTAAAGTCTTTTAAAAACGAGTTATATTTTTGACTAAAATCCACACACTTATCCCAGCATGTCTTCCACTAAAGGCTAGTTTCGACAAAGCGTTTTTTTTAACTATGTCTCTTTCTGCCGAACGTCATCTAAAATAAATAGTGTCTGCGTTCCTTCAAACAATTTATTAAAGTGTTCTAAACACTCACTCAGTTTATTGTAGGATCAACTAAATATATGTTATCGTCTGTCCATATAAACCTTATATCATGATATGCTTTGTTCCATTTAAGTGTTGGACAGAAAATCACAATGTGATCAAAATTATAGCGATAAACTGTTTGTAATAGGTCTAGGACAAAATATTGTTTTTCACAACCAGTTTGTCCACAAATTAATGAACAATGAGGAGTTTTTGTCATAAAGTTTAATGCTCCATAGTTTTATAACAGAATTTAATCTAATCCAGTTATTGTTTTATCATGCTCTCTGTCAAAACTGTTCAGTATAATAAAACCCTACAAGACCTAAATGTGTAAAAATTAATCCAAAATCAGTTCTGTAAGATTGTTTCTATTTAAGTCAACATTGATTTTGTTGCTTGTTGTTATAACCTTAATATCCTCACCATGTGAAAACGACGATGGTAACGTTAAGGCGTTATAGTCTAAGTTTTGCCAGCTATATTAAATTCCTTTTATAAGGTCGTCACTAACGCCCACAACCCCGTCCCTCTACATCTTAAAGACAGAAATATTCAAATATCATTGTAAAACGTGTCTCCTAATATTTCTGCTTGGAAAGAACTGTAATTTTGTAGAAGCTTTCTTTAAAACCGTTTCTTTTCTGTGGAGGATGTACTGTTTTTTCCCATACGGCGTTATTTCAATCTCTTCCCGACTATTGTCGTCTGGCATAAGACTTACAGGGTAAAGGGCCAGAGTTGAATGCTTTTCTGAAACTTTTTTGACGGCTAAAAAATGTAAATGGCTTATGAATTCAAATTTTATTTCCATTTCTAAATATGGTTCTAAGTGCCATTTGAGGTCAGGTTTTCGAACTATTTATATTCATATGGCCAACATTATTTGCTTCTAGATTCGCAGTTGTTCTAGTTTAGGAAACTTTTTGCTGTCGCCAACTCTTTACGTTTATAATCACCATCTTTAGTGTACTCAAAACCTACAAAGCGCCTATCTCCCCTTCTGTTCAAAGTCTGTAACGTCTGCAAGGTCATTTAATTCTAAAGTATACACCTCACAGGCGCTAATGTAAACTCCTGGTTTTCTGGCCCAACGCATTTTTAGTACAGCTTATGATTTTATTCCAAAACAATGTGCAGGTTAACACATTTCACGATTTTACCTGTTTTGTCTTTGATCTTTATATTAAATGATCCGACCCACCCACAAACTAATCTTTTAAAACTGTAAATTAGGGAATTGTATAATTTCTAATCGCAATATGCAGCTTTCCCTGACGGAAGAGCTCTTAAAACAGTTGAGGGCTTCTCATATAAGTTTTCATCAGTGCTTAGCTCATCAAATGAACATAGGTAATGAATGTAATGCAAGATCGAGCGGATTTTCTCCTCCTAAGTAGTTTTGTTTGGTGTAACTTCAAAACTATGAACGGCTTGATGGCAGTTGTAAAACCTAACATTTTAGCTAGCATCCATCAAAATGGTAACCTACTTCTTCTTCTTCAGGTTTGAAGGTCAACATTGTTTTCAGATTCGCATTGTTAAAGTTTGAGAGTAATGTCAAGTTACTCATTGCTTTTTTAGTGAGCAAAACCCGTAAAAACCCATCAGGTATTGTTAACTGGCAACTTTGGCCCTGTTTTTTTAAAACTTTTAGAATCGTATTATTCTCCCTGGATTCACTATATTAAACCATAACGACTTTGTAAAATATTTCATGAAGCGCAACCATTCTGCTTCCGCAATCGTTCTTAACAGCATGTTCTAAAAACGAAGGGCGGTCTTGGGTTGTTATTGTTACAAAACATTTTTTAAACGAAATAAAAATGAGTGCATTCAAATATACTGGTGCAAAAATATTCTGTTGGGCCGCACTACAATCTAAAAATATAACAACTGATACTTTGACATTTCTGTGACCAGACTGACACCTTTCGAGTAAAGGTTAGTACTCCATTGGACAAATATCTTACACCCCCTATTAAAAAAGACTACATCGCAAAAGTGTGGTTCAGTCATCCGATGCAAGTTTTATCAGAACCAGTTAACTTTGCTGTGTTTGTGCATCAACTGGGTGTGGAGTGTCGTATGTGATCATCTAAATCATCCTGATTCTTTGGTGAGGTCAGTATATAGATTTCATTTTTATTACACCTTCAGACGTATTTTGACAGAACTGCAAGCACCATTACCAAATGACAAACCGTTTAAATCCATTTAGCAACAGAATAGACATGAAGGCTTTGAAAGGATCTGTAACGAATTCAAATATTAATGTTAAGGAAGACTATAGACAAAAGTGGATCTTAATCATGGCTTAGGCACCCCTTATTTTTGGGGCGTGCACAGAAAGTATAAGTATGACTGGAATCCTCCTTACACATCTTTCTCTTCAGGCACAGCTGTTCACCTAGGGTCATAGAGCAAGAGCATAATCAGCATGGACAACATTTATCTTAGACACTTCTAAGGGCCTAACCAAAGCAGGAATAGAACGAATAAACGACTCTATTCGTACTTACGTTTGGTGTTTGCTAGGTTCGCAAGCACAAACGAGATCGAGCATAACAGATCCTTCTACTGGCTTTGACGCACAAAAACAATACTTAGCAAATTTAGAGGACGCCATTAATTCTAACAGTTGATTTGCCTTCAAGTATTAAAAGGTACCAAAATGTTTTACAATACGCAAGATCGAAAGTAGACTTTGCTGTTGGCACTGGTTTATACATGCTGCCTTTGACCTCAGACTCCAAAATAGGCACAATAATAAACTACAATAACGAAATCCTTGTGGCAGGCAATGAACAAAAGGGGTCGGAAAAAACGAAATAAATTCTGAGCCAGTAATATTGCAAGCAGTAAACAAACACCCAGAATAAGTCATCCAATCCTCGAGGCCCAAAGCCCGAAGGCCTTTTGAAGAAGTCAAAAAAATAATGACCATGAATATGAAAAGACAGCACTTGTTCTTGGATTAACTGGCCTAGGATTACTTGGTCTTTATTTTAACAAAAATTAACCCGACTATTAAGAGAACTAATGTCCATAAGTGCTCAGCCATAAAAGCCAACTACTTTGCCTGCAGTAGAACAAAAGCCAGCTAACGACACCCCTAATATACCTGGTAAAGCATCCATGGCTTTACGGCTAATTTTTTTAATAAACCCGCAAGATGATCAAGGTTTTTTTACCCATGATTTATCAGGTGGAGGCGATGGCGATGGAGGAAACTGACCCAGAAACCACCGCCGCCTGTAATAGCCAACACCAAGAGGTACTTATTGCAAATCCTAAGGCTGTTATAACGCTTGCTAATGTGACTCCCTGCTCTCTAAACAGTTTCGTATTCGTTCTGCTAGCGTTGTGTCTTCATATAAAATTCTTTGGATATTTCTCTATTCTGCTCACTTGAGTTCGTAATTGTTCTCGCGGTTAGTAGACAACACTTCTAGTCTTGCTGATCTCTCTTGTTCAAGATCTTTTTAGTCTTTGGGTTATTCATTCTTTAATATCAGGCCCTAAGTTGGCGTCATCAGCCTCAACGAGTTTTTCTTTTTCTCTTTATTATATGCTCATCTATTTCACCAGTTTTGCAAAAATTGTTGTTAATTCGCCTCTGATGCTTCTCAAAGCATGATCAAGGGCCGCTATTTCTCGCATGGGTAGCGGGGGGTCGTGTATAGTTTTAATGCTGTTTCTTCTGAAAAACTGGTTTCTGCTTGCATTACTTTGTCTGCTGTTTGACTTAAATCTTGAAGTTCCATGTTTTGTTTTTGGGGCTATCTGTTGGGAGTTCTTGTTGTATGTTTTGAAGTTTAGAACTGCATCCCTATCTAATTTTGGTTTATGCAATGCCAAGGCGATTTTGTACGCTCGAGGGAGTCTTTGTCTAATTGTACCTATGGCATAAAACTTTAATGGGTCTCGTTTAGTTGTAAGCTGAACGCGTTGTCCTTGGTCGCTTCTTACAAAACATGGCCATCATCTTTACTTCAAAATCATTAGGGTCTATAAATTCGGGGGGTTCTAAGCCTAAACTTTGTAAAATGCTCCGACCGTACTTTCTGTAATTCACGCCGCAATGGGGGTCGTTGAGCGATGCTGTGTCATTTCACTCATGTCGTCTCCAGGATCAAAAAACATCATAATCTTCTTCACCTTCAATGCCTGCCATGTTTTCTTTAATAATAAACTTTTTATTTTGCATCATAAAAATGTCACAAACATATGGATCGATTCTTGACCCGCATAGAAGACTGAAAGAGCCTTTGGCGTGAAGGGAAATAAGCGGGATATTACTGTTCCAAATAATCCATCTATATTGATTCAGATCAAATTCTTACTGTCAAATTTCCAGACCTGGGAAAGCAGATGAAGTGATTGTGCCAGGCTCTGCGCGTCTTACTTTCAAAATAGAACTCACATCAGAAACAGACCCAAACAGGACAGTTGTTCAGAATCTGGGGCGGGCAATCGTTAAGAAAATTCTATAAAACTTGAGGGGCAAGAAATATTTTCTTTACACAATGCAGACATATTTTAAACCTATTCTGATCTAGGCTAACCGGGAGCGAAAGAGCTAAATCTTGCGTTTCAAGGAATCGAAATGAAGAAGCACTAAAAACAGATAGGCGCCGCAGATGCTAAAGACGGTAAAAAGGTTTTGAAAGCCGTAAGGTATAGCGTATGAAAATCGCTTTTTCATACCCTAGATTTTGAGTTGTTAAAAGCGCATGCTCCATACTTTCAAGGAGCATTAAAAGACAGATTGTCATATGAACTAACTTTTATGACTACAAACGTGTTATTAGATCAACAGACCGAAGCAAAGTACAGCATTTCTGACATCTCGTTAGAGTTTGACGTTGTTAGCAACCCTAATTTAGCAAGGCTAATTGAGCAACAATATCAGTCAAAAATTAGCAATATATTACGAAAGAGTGATTCTTCATTCTAAATACCCTAAAAGCAGGGCAGAAAACTATATGGAATTTTAGTTTTAGGGGCCACAGCAAGATCGCTTAAAGGTATTTTATTGCTGTGTAAAAGATGAAGGACCATTCGAAAGACAAACTGAAAATTTTGTTAATCCTAAAATAACAAAAGTGCAATGTACAATTGAGGGTAGTCCTAACCAAATCTACGCTAGCGGGCTTAAACCTTATCAGCATTTTGACGAAATAAGAAAATTGTTGGTGGCGGGAGGTGTAGAAATCAAACTGTTGACCTTGTGTCTAAAGATCTACATCTTCACAGTGTTAGACTTGATCATTATTTAACAACGAAATACGGTTTATGGATTGACCTAAGGTCAACGGAGGATAATCAGTTACAGGGGAGCGGGGAGAACTGTCCAGAGACATAATAAACATTCAAATTGATAAAGAAAAAGAGGTCGATAAACCACTTAATGTGTACGTGTATTTGTTTTTAATATATGATGCGCAGCTAAATATTCAAGATAACAGATTAGAAAATATACATTACTAAATTATTTTTTATTTTAAAAAAGCATGTCTGTTACGCATTATCCAAAAGTACCTACAGAGTCGCCAAACGAAGGGATAGTAGAAAACCCTAGCATAAAAACTTTCAGATTAACAAACATTACACAAATGCAGCAAGTACTAGAGCAGGACCTTTCAAAATACAGCAAAACCAAACGAAGGTATTCTGCTGCCTTTAATGCTGTTACTTATGTTAATACTGGAGCAAACGACTATAAGCGCTGCATCAGCAGGAAAAGAGTGTTGGTCTCTTAGCAACGGGCATAGGCGCACCCGCAGCTTTACCTCTAGGCGGTTTGTCTTTAGCTCTTGGCCTGTGCTCATTAGCCGTAGGTGCTGCTAGCAAAAAAATAAAAACTAAACTCCAAAAGCACACAGCTATGGTTCAACTAATAACAGCTAAACTTAGTTCTTCAAGCTGATAATATATAAAGCACTAGCTGACTCAAACATTACGGATGAAGAATTTAGTCGTTTACAGGCCGATTTGATGACTACAAAGACAAAAGTTTGATCTTCAAAGAAAGGCGAGGACAAGTTTTTTCAACAGCCAGACCCCGAGCAGATAAAAAAGGAATGCTTAAAAAAAGTAAACGAAACATTAAACTCTGTTCTAAACAGCTCACATTAACAACGCCAAAGGGTGTTTATACTTTAGTTTATGAGTCTAAACACAAAAAGACCGTCGATATTGATTAATTATTTTTTTGATTTAAATAAATATTTTGAGTTAGAAAAGAAACTCAGCATGGATAAGCTTTTATGAAGGTCCAGACGAATTTTTTGAAGCAATGCAAGAAGATTTATCAAGAGCACTGAATGATATTGATTTAGAAGTCATTAATCCAGCAAACGTACAGGCAAGCGTTGTACATGCTATTTCTCAAGTTCCAGGTAAACTGACAATAGACCCGCCAGTTAAAGTAATGTTAGCTGTTTTAATCGACTATGTAACAATAAATGAAGAAAATCTAGAAGTCTGGGTCTCAACTAAACAGCAGGTTATTCTTTCTCGTAATGACTTAACACCCGGTTGGGCAGACCAACTGCTTTCACAGTTTGATGTGGCTGCTGAGAAGCTAAAATGAGAGGCTCTGGTTTGGTCAGAGGGCGAAGTCCTAGAGATTAGATTAAAACAGGCTAAGTATGAGCCCATTGTAGGCAAATCTTACATTCCACTACCTCCAGCATTAGTCGCAAAAAAAGCAGTTTTAAACATAAAGAATTATTCAGACAACAATGTTTTATGTGGTGTGTTCTCGCAAGGCTGCATTATATCCGCAAAAACGCAGAGAGAGTGTTCTAACTATCACCCTTACATCAATGATCTTAACTTTAGTGGGGTGTCCTTTCCTGTTAGCGTGGATTCCATTGATCAGTTTGAAGAACAAAACAAACCAATAACTGTTAATGTATACACATGGGATGAGGAAACAAATTTGGTGCCTATTAAAGTGTCCAAGAACAGCCCAACAATAGGTGATCCAGACAAAAATCATGTTGACTTACTACTGATGTTTTCACCAGCGGGGGTACGCATTACACATGATACGAACAATGAGTAGATTATTGCGGCATACTTCAAAGCATTACCATAAACAAGAATTACTGCAGAAAATGTTTAACAAGAATTCCATCTGCTCAAGCCGCAAGCGAACATAAGAAACATTGTATCGGCCAGTTGACTGTAATACAGAACTAAACTACGCCCCCAGAAGGCAGTAAAGTTAGTTTTAAGAACTGGAAACGACTGCAAAATTCTCCATACGTAGTTTACGCAGACTTCGAATCACTCATTGTTCCTTATGAAGGGCCAGCGCCACAAAAACTTCGAAAAACAGTCTTAATGAGTAATCACCAGATTTGTTCATTTGCCTTCGTTATTGTCAGGTCGGATGGCGCTCATTCAAAGCCAGAATTATACAGAGGACCAAAGCGGCTAGAAGATTTTTACAGCGCATGCAGCAAGTGAGTAATGATTGTTCTAATAATTGAATTTATCTGAAATCATGATGGACGCCCGAAGACAACAACAGTATGACTCAGCCACACATTGTGGATTTGTGGTTTAGAACTCAGTGAAGAAGCAACAAATCCAAAGTAAGAGACCATGATCACATTAGCGGAAAGTTCAGAGGAGTAGCACACAGTAAATGCAATCTTCAACTAAAGTTTGAACCAAGACATGGAAGCTGCCTGTATTCTTTCATAACTTGCGAGGGTTACGACTTCATCTTATAATGAAAGCAGTAACCGACTCCTTCAGGGTGTCATGCATTGCACAGTCATCAGAAAAGTACATGTGTTTCACTTTAAATAACATGTCTTTTTATGACTCTATGCAACACATGATGGGTTCATTGAGTCGCTGGCTATGTCCTTAAAATCCTGCCCAATAACGGAAGAATATTTTGACCCAACTCTCGTTAGAAAGGGTGTTTACCCTTATGAGTACATGAACAGTTGGGAAAGGTTTGATGAAGATACACTTCCCCTAAAGGCGCGTTCTTTTCTAGTCTTAGAGGAAAGGACATCAGTGATTCTGATTACCAGCATGCTCAAGATGCGTGGCAGAAGTTAAAGTGTAAAACGATGGGAGACTATCATGACTCCTACTTAATGGCTTGATGTATGTTTGTTGGCGGACGTCTTTGAAAATTATAGAAAGACCTGCATGAAACATTATAGCCTGGATCCCGCGCATTACATTTCTGCGCCCGGGATGAGTTGGGATGCTTTCTTAAAGTTTACTGGAGTACAGATTGATTTGTTGTCAGATTTACCAATGCTTCAGATGATTGAAAACGGATTGCGTGGAGGAATTTAGTATGGCGTCGCACCATTAAATGTAAAGCAAACCACAAATACTTGGACGACTATGATCCGAGTAAAAGGTCTAACTATCTCATGTATTTAGACGCAAACAATCTGTATGGTTGGGCTATGGGCGCAATCGCTTCCATTACGCAACTTTAAAATGTACACTGGTGGTATTAAAAACATTCAAGAATTTGTTAGAACATCTGCATACTCTTACAGCTGATCGTAAAAGAGGTCTTATTCTAGAAGTTGACTTAGAATATCCTCATGAACTCCATGACCTGCATAATGACTATCCATTAGCGGCAGAAAAGTCTAAAGACGAATCCAAGAGAGCCGCCTAAACTTGTGCCTAATCTTCGGGCAAAAAAAATTATGTCTGCCATTACAGACTTCTACAATTTTATTTAAGGCATGGTTTGAAGTTGACAGCTGTTCATCGTATAATTGCTTTCGATCAAGAACAGTTCATGAAACCATACATCATGAAGAACACCGATCTCAGAACTAATCCACAGATGCTTCAGAAAAAGACTTTTTCAAGCTGATGAACAACAGCTGTTTTGGAAAGACTATGGAGGGGAATCCGCACAAGCGCAAAGAGTTAGATTAGTCACCAGAGAAAACGAAGCAAATTTAAACTGACTTCAAAACCAAATTATCAGGACTTTAGAAGATTTCATGATCAGCTTTTTGGCATAATGATGAAAAAAAAGAAAATCAAATTGGACAAACCTGTATTTATTGGGTTTACTGTTTTAGAATTATCAAAGCTTTTGATGTTAGAATTTCTTTATGACTACTTTAAACCCTTGTATCCAGAGTCCAGAGTGCTTTACACAGATACAGATAGTTTTGTTATAGATATCCCTACTGAAGACATCTATAAAGACATGGAAATAGAAGTAGCTAAAAGAAGCGAGTGGATGGTACGACACATCCGATTACCCTAAAGAGTCGCCTTTACATTCAATTACTAATAAGAAGGTTTTAGGAAAGATGAAGGATGAATTATCTGGAAAGGTGATTAAAGAGTTTGTTGGATTAAGGTCGAAAATGTACAGTATTTCAAGCCAGGAGAAAACCATTAGAAAGCAAAAGGAATATCTCGCAGTGTTGTGCAGTCAAACATATCCCATGACAACTACAAAGAAGCATTGTTTGGCAATAAGACTTTTCATCATGACAACGTAAACTACGATCTAATCTACATGAAATCAACACAACGGTTTGTAACAAAGAAGTCATTAGATAGAACAAAACAAAACGAGTATTTGTTAATCCAGAGTTTTCATATGCAATAGGGCACTGGAGGGCTGCATAATTGTATACATTCTTCGGGTTTTATTTTTTCATCAACTTTTGTTATAAGATCAATCATAGCTTCATCCAATTCATTTAAATCTTTTCTCATGTTTGCTTGATGCGTTCGAAAATTTTTTTTATTATTTCAAGATATTCTTTTTCCCCAATTTGGGGGTTTGAGTTGTAGGTGATCTGGATGGTTTAGCATGCATTGATTAATCTTCACAAATGTTACCCTAATAGCATTACACTCATCAAATGATTCCCGTATCATTTTCAAGGTCTCTTCCTTTACCATTCTTGTTTCGTTTCTGCACTTCCTTCTGAGCTTCCATTTTAAACTCAAATATATTTACGTAAATTAACTAAGCAACTGGAATGTGTCTGGTAGGATTATCTGCAGTTCTTCCTTCAAAAAGATCTTTGAGGAGCTGGTTGTTTTGTTGTGTCAGTTTCTCGTAAATAATACACGGGCGGATTCATTTTTACAATTCTTTTTTTTCATATGGATCAACACTCCAAACTGGATCTGTTTGCCCTGATGCGAGTGTCCCTTCTGCTTCCCCGGTAAATAAAGGTACCTTACTTTCAAACCAAATGGTAATAGTTTGCCGGTTGTACTGGAGTCTTCAGCAACATTTATTGTTTTTCTTTTGATTGCTTGTACTGGTTTTAGTCCTTTAAATTCTTCATTATTCATTGCGCGCAAAATTGAGGGCAGTCTTCTAACCCATTCTGTGTTGCGAGAATTGTCAATAAGCTCTCTTGATACTGGTAGGAAAAAAGTCTTTCGGCTAACTGTTTGTTAAAGTTTTCAACTAAAGCCTGTGATCTGTGAACTCCCGGAATGCCTCTTTTAATGGTAAAATCTATGTTTTAACAATAATTGATTCACTTGGCCTTTTAAATTCTTTTCCATCGTCGACTTGAATCATGCGAGGATAAGTTAGCGGCCCTTGTTGGTATATCAGTTGTATGGCAACAGCAACAGCAGAAGCACTCTTTTGTGTTAATGGTTCAGCATCTTTGTATCTTGATGCTTTTGTCAATGACTGTGAGTGCGTACTTAAATCTTTTCGTCTAATCGTATCATGAGGTAAATATAGAAGGTCCATTTGATGGGTGTCGTTCGGTAAATTTTATTAACAAAGTATGGTCTCTGTATTCGTCTAGGCGCAGGTAAATAATTTGCCAGATCGCTTGTTTAGATAACCATTCTTTTGCTGTTTGTTCACTGACTCCAGCTGCTTGGCTTAGCTTTTTAATTGCCGTTATTCCCTTCCAAAATCCTTTTGGCGAATAATAGATTTTGTTCATTTTTATTCAGCCAATATTATGCGCAACAAAATACAAAAACTGTCATACCAAAGATAACAAACGCGATTTCTTGCATCTTTTGTTTTTCTGATGGTTGATAAAAGTCACTGAATTTTGGTGGGGCAATGTTTCGATTGGTTTGCCGTTACAAGATAATATTCTTTTATCGCTTGATCAACATCTTTAAATGTGTAAGCTGCATGTCCCTGTTTTTTCAGGGTATTGTTAAAAGAAATCTAACTGCTCCAATTCTCTGCTTTTCATAGTGATCTTGTGCAGCTGCTAGTTGCTCCATAGCTTTGTTATGTCTTTTTCTCTCGCCGTCATCCCGTAGTTTACTAAATGCGTAATTACTTCCGCTAAAAGCAAGCGCATTCACCACAGCGCCGCCTATTCATCATTACGAGTGAAGCCATTTTTATAAACGGATTTTTTTTTTTACATATTTTATTCTCTGGAATTATTCCTTGCTTGACTAGAAAATCTTTCGTAGCAAATGAAGCTGCAATAATAGCAATCAGCTTTGCTGAATCCTCAAAGCCTAGCTTGCCAAGATCTGCCGGTTTAATTCTTAACAAGCTTTTACCAAGCATTGAGTATCCTACACTTAGGACCCCCAATAACAGCAGAATGGTATACAAGGTTGGCAACGTTTTTCAGCGCTCATTTTTTAAAAAAAATAATATATAATTAATAAAAACATGAACACCGATGATCTATTAAAAACCCTTCCTGAACTTATGATTACAAATGACCAGGTTGATGAGCAAGCTATTATGCCCAAAAAGGAGAGGTTGTATTCTTTGGCGCGTGTGGGAAAATAAAACAGTTCCTCGGAACTGAATTCAGCATAGAAAAAGATTCAACAGATGTCGCCACAAGACATTATAAAGTATCATAACAGGTATGAAGCGCAGTGGGGTCGAGAATGGTGAAAAGTGTAGGACAAACGGTTCTTAGTTTGTACACTAAACTAGTCAGTTGATTTGCTCCCATTGATTCTGAACAAGATCTTACGTATGATTTAACGCAGGATCCAGTTTTAACAAAGTCATTAGAGTCTCTAGGATGTGATTTATACTACAGATTTGGAACATTGTTGTCGCCGCTAATCATGGGATTAATTACTTTTAATCATATAGATTTTATTTCCCTTAAAAATGACCGAGCCAGAAAAACAGCAGAATCAGGAAACGCTGAATCAGAAAACACTGAATCAGGTGAAAGTGGTCACTAAAACACCTCATCCTGGACGCATTGCGGCAGGAAAAAAATTAGCTGAGTGGAACAAACAAAAAAAATTACAGTTACAATCAAAATTATAACTCATCATGAAAACAAAACGCCGCCAACGCCAACAGTTGATTCAATGCCAGCTATAAAAACTCCATATGATTCAAGACCTACAGCGCTAAAGTCTTCATGGAATATTGAACTTAAAACTGTTGCCATTTTTGGTGCTCTTGCTGCTGCTGGGGGCGGTTATTACGGTTATAAAATATATAAACAACGCTGGCAAAAACAAGAGCCCAAACAATCTCCACCGCTAAATACAGAAGCCGAACACAACAGCACGCCAGCACCGCCAATAACAAAAAAGATAATTTTGATCCATTTCAAATGCAATAATATTTTAAGAACTTAAATTTAAATTTTTTTGATAAAAATAGAACATGGCGTATTATAAAATGATGAAGTCAATAAATAAAGACATGGAGTCTATAAAAGACATTTCCATAGACCAGATTGTAATCAATGCGGTTGCGTAAGATGTAAGAACTTCATTAAGATCTATGCTAACCAATTTCGCGCAGAGGACGCTGAGCAAGACATCCTCGACGATGACGCGTTTTTTGAGGCGTGTGTGTACTATATTAGACATCTACTATTTAAGATAAAACATAGATTGTATTTTTTTTTTATAATTATAAGATAACTTGAATAAGAACTTGAGTAAAAACTTGATTAAGAACTTGGGGTAACTTAATTAAGAACTTAATTAAAGAACTTAATTAAAGAACTTTCAGCAACTTGATTAAAAACTTAACTAAGAACTTAAGGTGACTTAAGGCGACTTAATCAAGAACTTATTAAGAACTTAATTAAAGAACACTCCCTCAAGAGCAGCTTAAAAAATTCTCACTTCCTATTTCTAGACTATTCTAGAAAGTGCAGGAAAAAAACACTTACTTAAACTTTGGTCCACTTGTAGGCGTCTGTTGGAAAAACTTGCAGAGCTGATTGTAGATTTGATATAATTTTAACAGCTGTTGTTATTGTGATGTCCAGTTGTTGAAGGCGTGGGGACAGGTTGAAAACTTTAGCCACTTTCATAAGTTTATACCCCAAGACGCGCTGGATGCCACAGTTCTCATAAACAAAGTGTTGAAAAATCAGTTGGTTCAAGACACATACAAAGTTTCAACATCCACATTCCATAACAAACATAATCACTAAGTAGAGCAGATTGTTTTTGATTAATTATTTTTCCAGAATTTTTTACTATGTTTTTGATTGCCACAAGATCCTTTGTAGAATCATTGAAAACCGGAATGTCACAGGCATTAATCCTGTCTTTGATTACATGGGTTTCAAGTTCATTCAACAGTTCTTTTCCTTTCATTTGCTCAAGTTGTTTTGAAGGCCGTGGTGATTTTTTTTGCTTCGGAAAGAAATGAAAAATGCTGTGGTTTTTTGGGCAGATTCTTTTGTACAAGGCTTCATATCCAGCAGCACTTTTTTCTCCTTGGTGATTGAAAGCTTTTTCCACTTCTTTCCAGTATGTTAAATGTTCTGAGTGAAATTTAATATGTTCTTCAATAGATTTTACAATTTCAGGATCTTTTCTAAACAGTTTTTCTTCAAGAGGGCATACATTCTTCATCATCACCAATATGTATGTTCTTTTGATAGCCGCAATAATGCTTCGTCTACATCATCACACTTAGCCATAGATCACAACAAACATTCAGCTCAGGCGTACTCAATAAGACTGTCACAAGCTGTGAAAACACGGGCTGGTTTATGCAGCTCGCGCGGCGGGCGGCTGGCACGCGGGGTCACATGATTGCAGGTTGTACTCGTTACTACGCATGCCCAGTGGAGTTAGAGAGAATAAGGTCGGGTTAACCTGGCCAAATGACGAGATAACTCAAGGCCCGTTGTCAACAACACTAAGTGCTGGGCGGATGTGACGTCTTTTACTATCACATGATTAAATCTTGACTTATGAAGGTGAATGTAGAAAACATGTCTATATCTGTTTTACCTCAGGCGGGAATGACTGAGCAAAATCCTTTCAGCCACTTATAGAAATCTCGCTATTCAGAACTGCAGGCAATAGAAATCGATCGCTATTCATAACTGCACCTAGAGAACGTAGAAATGCCGGCATTAGAGTCAACGCCCGAACGCATGCCCAGTAGAATCAAGTCTACTGAGTATGTGTGATTGCTGTAAAAAAGAGTTTCTTTCAATTTCAATAGGCTTTTGAAAGTCAATGAATTCCCCCGCGCGGCAGCGGGGGGGGTATGGTTTTTACTTCAGCGCACTCGTGTGTGTGCATGTGTGCGTGTGTATACACTAGCTTTCAGTGGAAGACATGCTGGAATAAGTGTGTGGATTTTATGTCAAAAATATAACTCAGTTTTAAAAGACTTTAGAGAACAGTTAAAGACTGTAGTTTTATTTCCATGAAAGACAGAGACTCATTTGAAGAATGTTTGCGCGAAAATGCATGTTTGTAGGGTCGTTATTTTTTGGTTATTGAAGTCATAGCTTAGTAGAGAACTGTAATATGCGCTTTTGGAGTCGCCCGCCTGAGACCGGCCAAGGCCGGTTGAGAGCGGGTT
>CM031606.1:1290245-1292745 GCA_018398815.1 Conus ventricosus
ACTGTCCGTGACCCATCGGGTATTGTATAGTTCTGACGTCACGTGTGGCCATGGCTACCTGTGAATATATAAGGACTATGTCATAGTGGATGACATTATATTTTGTCCAGTGAACCATCTGCAGAGATAACGCTGCCCAGATACTTGAAGCTCTCCACGCACTTCAGGTGGACCTCATCAATGGTAATGGCTGGCTGGTGCTTGGTTGTGTTAGCAGCGGCTTGGACCAGGACCTCCGTTTTTCCAAGACTGTCAGTCCGAACAGCTTGGATGCGTGTGCGAAGAGGTCGACAGTGACCTGCAGGTGTTTCTCCCTGTGTGCCATGAGAGCACAGTCATCCGCAAAAAGGGCTTCAAGGATGAGTTTCTCCAGGGTCTTGGTACGAGCAGCAAGACGACGGAGGTCGAACACGGATCCATCTGTCACGGATCCTGTCCTGACAGCTGTCGGACGACATTCTGTCAAATCCTAGCAATTGCACGCCGTATTCTCGTCAATCGTAGCAGCTGCCTAATCACATTCTGATCATTTCTAGCGAGTATCTAACCACGTTGATCTGATCCACTCAACTGCCCTATCAAACCACTGAGTCAGAGTAAGTATGAAGGTGTGAAACAATGAAGGCATGCCGAGAAACATAGTGTACAGAAGTTAGGAAGAAAGAATGAAGACTCGAAGATGCACTAAGCAGTCAAATCTCCCACCCACTCGTTTTCCTCTTCAGCACCACCCCACCTTCCCTATTTCTGCTCTTTCTCTGTTTCTTTCTCTCTCCCGCCGCTGACTTCTTCCTTGCTGAACGTGACATTTTAACATTTTCATTCTCACGTTCTGCGTCCTCGAGTTTCACGTTGAACGGATGTGTATGGCATGCTTCTTCCCATCTGTCTGACCAGTTCATAGTCATCGACCTGTCGTTTGGTTGTCTGTTGATCATTTTACTGTTTGTCTTTGTGTCCGTCTGTCTGCTGTTTGTCTTATCTGCCCTTCTATTGCTGCTGTCTATCTGCCCTTCTATTACTGTTGTCTTTATGCTCTTCTATTACTGTTGTCTTTATGCTCTTCTATTGCTGTTGTCTATCTGCCCTTCTACTGCTGTCGTTATATCTGCCCTTCTATTGCTGTTGTTTTATCTGCACTTCTATTGCTGTTGTCTATCTACCCTTCTATTGCTGTTGTTTTATCTGCCCTTCTATTGCTGTTGTTTTATCTGCCCTTCTATTCCTGTTGTTTTATCTGCCCTTCTATTGCTGTTGTCTATATACCCTTCTATTGCTGTTGCCTATCTACCCTTCTATTGCAGTTGTCTTTCTGCCCTTCTATTGCTGTTGTCTATCAGCCCTTCTATTGTTGTTGTCTTTCTGCCCTTCTATTGCTGTTGTCTTTCTGCCCTTCTACTGCTGTTGTCTATCTGTCCTTCTGTCACTGTTGTCTATCTGCCCTTCTATCGCTGTTGTCTTTCTGCCCTTCTATTGCTGTTGTCTTTCTGCCCTTCTATCGCTGTTGTCTATCTGCCCTTCTATTGCTGTTGTCTACCTGCCCTTCTATTGCTGTTGTCTATCTGCCCTTCTATTGCTGTTGTCTACCTGCCCTTCTATTGCTGTTGTCTATTTGCCATTCTATTGCTGTTGTCTACCTGCCCTTCTATTGCTGTTGTCTACCTGCCCTTCTATTGCTGTTGTCTACCTGCCCTTCTATTGCTGTTGTCTACCTGCCCTTCTATTACTGTTGTCTATCTGACTTCTATTGTTGTTTTCTACCTGCCCTTCTGTTTCTGTATTATGCAGTTTGTTCACTTAATACCTTGGTAGGAAGAAGAGAACTTTTTTTTCTTTTTCTTTTTTTTCTTTTTTTTTTTGATGTCCCATCTTCTGTGCTACCTCAGTGGCAGTGCACCCACACCGCTCATTCCGACACCCCATCCACAGTCACAGCCTGGTCAGTCCCGCGGAGGCCCCGGCACCGGCAATCCACAGGGAGCAGTTAATGTCAAGTCGTCAAGAGGCAACCCACCGGAGGAGACACTGCATTGCTGCCGAGTCACTTCGGTGGTGTTTAGTGCGCCTGTTCTGATCCAACATACGCAGGAAACCACCTACTAAGCCCCCTACTGACGACAATAATTGCTTAGTCGCGGAGCCGGCGTGAGTGAGCTCTCCCTCCGGAGGGCGCCACCACGTCCACCCAACGACAGCCCCCATGGACACGCTGATAGCGGTGACCCCGACGGAATCAAACCAAGGCCACAGAGTGGAGAGGACATCGAAACTGAGGTCACCATGAGAGCAGGGCATGAAGGGCCACAGAATTTGAGACTTTTGTATGCTGATCGATGAGAATGAGGATGATTAAGATGATGCTACGGATTTCCATTCCGGTTTGAGACTGCATGACAGGGCTGTACTCTACGCTTCCATTCATGATATATCCCGGCGTCAACCAGGCCCGACAGATACAGGCACCTGCAGTGTTGATCAGGAAATTTGAGCAACACTCTCA
>CM031606.1:1297745-1310245 GCA_018398815.1 Conus ventricosus
TATCTTTATGTATATTCCCTTGTCATATCTGTCTCGCTGTCTTCATATCTTTATGTATATTCCCTTGTCATATCTGTCTTGCTGTCTTCATATCTTTATGTATATTCCCTTGTCATATCTGTCTTGCTGTCTTCATATCTTTATGTATATTCCCTTGTCATATCTGTCTTGCTGTCTTCATATCTTTATGTATATTCCCTTGTCATATCTGTCTTGCTGTCTTCATATCTTTATGTATATTCCCTTGTCATATCTGTCTCTTTGTCTTCCTTGTCATATCTGTCTCTTTGTCTTCATCTCTTCATCTCTAGCTGTCTGTCGTATCACGACGATGCAAACTGAACGTTTTGTCATCAACAGAAATAAGAACTAAAGCTTACGATTAAATTCGCATGGATGTGTTATTCGTATCCACGCATGTTATGTTCTCTCTCTCTCTCTCTCTCTTCTCTCTCTCTCTCTCTCTCTCTCCTCTCTCTCTCTCTCTCTCTCTCTCTCTCTCTCTCTCTCTCTATCACACACACACACACGCACTCACGCACGCACGCACTCACGCACGCACGCACGCACGAACGCACGCGCACACACACACACACACGCATACAGACAGACAGTCAGACAAACAAAGTGTCGCAGATGACCAAGGTGATGTATGTGATGAGGCAGAAGACTGACCTGGGGCACGAGGTTCTTGAAGGAATCCATGATCCGCGAGGACTTGGCCTCTTGGTAGTAGGAGAAGATGCCGGTGACCACCACCACCGTCACCAGGACAATGCCCAGGTACAACTGCCCACACACAGACACTGGTGTCATAGTCATAACACATGGCCCAGGTAGAACTGTCAACACACAGACACTGGTATTATAGTCATCACACATGGCCCAGGTACAACTGTCCACACACAGACACTGATGTTATATTCCTCACACATTGCCCAGGTACAACTGTCAACACACAGACACTGGTATTATATTCCTCATACATAGCCCAGGTACAACTGTCAACACACAGACACTGGTATTACTCCTCACACGTTGTCTGCGTACAATTGTCAGTACAAACATTGGCATCATAGTCCTAATACATTGCGTATTCTCAACTATCAACACACAGACACTGGTACAGTCCTCACATTTCTGAGAGTTACAATTTAAAAGGAAGACAAGAGAGGAGGCTCTTTGGCGAGAGACGTCATAGCGATCATGACGAGTTGCAAGCCTCCTTTTACTTATCGCTTTTGGATCTCTGTATTTTCGGTCAATATAATGCTGTTGTTGATCTATTTAAAACATTTGGAAAGCGAACGTATGCCCAGTTGTTCAGTTTTGTTTTCGGATCGATTGATAACGTGATTGGAAAATTCGAGATTATGTTAGAATGTTTACCCTCCGTAAGTTGCTAGTGCTTACCAATGTGAAGAATATTCTAGAAAAGAATGATCGAGTATGTTCGAGAAACTTCTATAGATAACGTTTCAAAATGGAGTGACTGACGGCGGAGTCGAAGCAAAACTTTGAAAGAGAGGGTGTTAGTTACCGCCAATGACATTGACAAACAAAGCACATGACAAGACATGATGCATTTCGACCTCTTGGGTCTTCTACAGGTAAACAAAATAGATCACATTTAACATTTAGAACAGTGCAAACAAAGAACGAAAAATGACTCATCTGTGGTCCATGTGGTCGGGAGAATGGCCGCCAGACGGAAGTGACAGAGGGGATTATGGGAGAGGAAAAGGAGGAGGTGTGCGTGATACGATAGGGTTGTATGTCTAGTTTAGTGGGGTGGTGTGATATATTTGTGACGGTTGTGGTAATGGTGGATTGATAATAATGGTAGTGGTGGTGGGTGGGTGGGTGGGTGGGGGGAAGGGGGGATGGGAAAAATATATTTTATAAACAAAGCTTGCTCTTATGTCTTCAAAGACATAAGAGCAAGCTTTGTTTATAATTGAATATTTCTTGCAGTCATTGCAACACCAAGCTGCTCTGTAAGTTGCTGGAACGGTGCTCGGTACTTATCCTTGGAATTTATTAGTTTGTTGTATTTTAGTCCCTTGCGGATTCATTCCAAGAACTGGCCCTCAGCACTTGTGTCTTAAGAGGATATCTTTTTATATTTTCTACTTTTCACAAGAAAATGTAGCTTGTTTTGCTCTTTCATGATTTTCTTTTGCTTCTTAGGTGGCACCTTTGGTTGGTTTTTTGAAAACTCAACAAACATACTACGGTATTGCACACCAGCCTTTTCTGAGATTGCATTCTTCTTAAAACTGAAAAGGCAGAGGAGTCAAATTACCACTTTCCGCGGTCACTGAGGAGAAACAACCAGGTTTCGAAATATCGGTATATGACCAGGAGTTATATGTTAGTGAGTTTCCTTCCCTATTGGAGGATGTCTCCCCCTTGGAGACTATAAGCTTGCTGAAGGCTCATTTTGAGAAGCATTTATTTTATTTTTCCCCATTCACCCACTCAAGCACATACTGTTAGTTAGGCAGAATCATCTACCACTGCAGATATGAATGCTTATCTCCCCCTATTTCTTCAATCAAAGACATAAGAGCAAGCTTTGTTTATAATTGAATATTTCTTGCAGTCATTGCAACACCAAGCTGCTCTGTAAGTTGCTGGAACGGTGCTTGGTACTTATCCTTGGAATTTATTAGTTTGTTGTATATATATACGACATAATACTATGCAAACCACAAATGGCAACTTTAAACACCAGGATAGAAATGGTTAAAAACTGCAGGCACAAGTGGAAATTCCTATCAGTGAACAAGAATCAGAAACACACGAAAAACACAGACAGCACGTGATGACAGACAACACAAGCAGTTATAAAACACCGGCAGCACAGACCCACCACATCCTGACGATTGCAACCGCACGCGGTTCCATGAAACAACGTTGTAGATAAATTTTTAAACCTTACTTTTTAACAATATATATATATATATATATATATATAGAGAGAGAGAGAGAGAGAGAGAGAGAGAGAGAGAGAGAGAGAGAGAGAGAGAGAAGGGATAAATAAGTAGATGTAATCTAAAAAAATAAAAAAAATAAAAAGGTTTAGGTGAATAAAATAAATGATTTCGCTGGGTGATGAAAGAGGTGGTAGTTATGCGCGGGTAGTTGTGAAAGGTGTGTGGGTAATGTTAATAGGGGAGGGAAGGGGATGGAAGATAAATGGGTGATAAGGTATAATTGGGGGGGGGGGGTAGGGGGGGAGGAGGTAATGTGTGTGTGTGGGAGGGGGAGCAAGAGAAGGAGAGCTGATATTTCTTGATCAACTGTGGGGTGGGGGGTGGGGGTGGGAGGTTGGGGGGTTCATGTAAATAGTGTTGTTTAAAAAAGTAAACAATGCTGTGGGATGATGTTCATTATAACAGGTGAAATAATGTGTTGGCATCAATATGTTGATGTTTGTTGAGAGAAGATAGCAGTGATCAATGAAAAACAGGGTATCATGTGTTACACACACACCACACACACACACACACACACACACACACACACACACACACACATACACACACACACACACACACACACACACACACACACACACACACACACACACACACACACACACACACACACACACACACACAAGGAGGTGGTTGGGTGGGGACCACATGTAAACAATGCTCTGGGTGAGTTACGATCATATGATCATAATGAGATTTACTGTGGAAAGTTTTCACACATATTCGCACACACATACATATATTTTGTTTACCTGAAGAAGACCCAAGAGGTCGAAATGCATCGTGTCTTGTCATGTGCTTTGTTTGTCAATGTCATTGGCGGAAACTGACACCCTCTCTTTCAAAGTTTTTCTATAGAAAACCTTAAAAGGATGTGAGCTGTGCGGCTGGGAGAGAGAACGAACGAACGAACGAACGAATCTTTTTTAATGAGGGAAAACGCGGAATAAGCACAAACTGGCTTTGTTTTTACATCCGGCCCTCAATAAAGTGAAATATATAGAAAATAGAATAACAACAACAGCAAAACTAATCTAGAATTGAAGTAAACATACATAAACGCTATAAATAGAAAGAGGAAATGGTTAACACAAACGAACAGAAGACAATCAATGCCTTGAAGAGAGAGAGAGAGAGAGAGAGAGAGAGAGAGAGAGAGGAGAGAGAGAGAGAAGAGAGAGAGAGAGAGAGAGAGAGGTGAGAGAGAGAGAGAGAGAGACAGAGACAGAGACAGAGGCAGAGACAGAGAGACAGAGAGACAAAGAGAAACAGAGAGAGGAGAGAGAGAGGGAGGAGAGAGAGAGAGAGAGAGAGAGAGAGAGAGAGAGAGAGAGAGAGAGAGAGAGAGGAGAGAGAGAGAGAGAGAGACAGACAGACAGACAGACAGACAGACAGACAGACAGACAGACAGACAGACAGAGGGAGAAGAAGGTGGGGGTGGGAGGGGAGGGGTCATCATATATAGTTCATGAAAAAATGGTTATTGGAAGATAGATAAATATATACAATAAACATTATCACCACAATAAAATCATAACACACATTTCTGGGGGAAAAAAAAATCATTGAACAGGCACCCCATGCTGTAAGCAAAGACAAAAATGTACACTTGACAAGCAGCACATTTGGAACAATAGATGAGAGAGACCAGTACAGAGAGAGAGAGAGAGAGAGAGAGAGAGAGCGAGAGAGAGAGACAGACAGACAGACAGACAGACAGACAGACAGACAGACAGAGGGAGAGAGAGACAGAGACAGAGAGAGTTTAAGAGCATGAATTGGAAAATTCAGTCATTAGTTGGGTATGAAGTGCCTTTTTAAAGCTATATTTGCTGGCATGAACATCAAGAGAGGGTAAAATGCGGTTCCACAAGAAGCCGTCAGAGTAGTGAAGACTGGTTTTAAACATATCTTTCCTGGACGGGGTATTGCAATTTTATGAAAATGGCGATTTTCATTAAATCTAAATTTCTCTGTAATTGAAGGGGGAGCACGACCCGAAAGAATCTTAAACATGAGAGAGAGAGAGAGAGAGAGAGAGGAGAGAGAGAGAGAGAGAGAGAGAGAGAGAGAGAGAGAGAGAGAGAGAGACAGAGACAGAGACAGAGAGAGAGACAGAGAGAGAGAGAGAGAGAGAGAGAGAGAGAGAGAGAGAGAGAGAGAGAGAGAGAGAGAGAGAGAGAGAGAGAGCGGCTGAAGAGTTTTAGTCATTGTCGAGCACAGAAGTGTTCGAGTCTTCATTGAGTTTGAGTCTAGTCGATGAAAAGCTGCCATTAGTAGAATATTGGCTGCTGCATGTACGATTGAGTTCCTGTATGGCTTATTGAACCTGAAGGCCAGATGATTGCTGTTTGTTGCTCCTAGATCCTTCAACGTTTGTAAATGAAAGAATCCTCTTCGTTTCAATACCACCCGGTGTATTTTGTCGTCTGCAAGCTGAACACCCACCACAGGATCTACAATGAACCTCTCGCAAGCTGCTGCACTAACCTGTACATGGTCACTCACCGTGTACTGAGGAAGTCAGCGGCCTAGCGTGTAACACTTGAGGGACAACTACCAACACACAGACACTACTATGTCTGTCCTCATACATTAGAAAGATACACCTGTCAACACACAGACACTGGTATTATAGTCTCCACACATTGTCTGAGTACACCTGTCAACACACAGACACTGGTATTATAGTCTCCACACATTGTCTGAGTACACCTGTCAACACACAGACACTGGTATTATAGTCTCCACACATTGTCTGAGTATACCTGTCAACACACAGACACTGGTATTATAGTCTCCACACATTGTCTGAGTACACCTGTCAACACACAGACACTGGTATTACAGTCTCCACACATTGTCTGAGTACACCTGTCAACACACAGACACTGGTATTATAGTCTCCACACATTGTCTGAGTACACCTGTCAACACACAGACACTGGTATTATAGTCTCCACACATTGTCTGAGTACACCTGTCAACACACAGACACTGGTATTATAGTCTCCACACATTGTCTGAGTACACCTGTCAACACACAGACACTGGTATTATAGTCTTCACACATTGTCTCAGTACACCCGTCAACACACAGACACTGGTATTATAGTCTCCACACATTGTCTGAGTACACCTGTCAACACACAGACACTGGTATTATAGTCTCCCACATTGTCGGAGTACACCTGTCAACACACAGACACTGGTATTACAGTCTTCACACATTCCCCAGATATAACTATCAAACACAGACACTGGTATTACAGTCTTCACACATTCCCCAGATATAACTATCAAGATGGGTACTAGTATTGCAGTCCTCACACATTGACCAGGGTCAACTATCAATACAGAGGCACTGCCATTATAGACTGGGGGACAACTACAAATACACAGACACACTTATTACATATAGTCCTCACACCTAGCCCTGTCACATCTGTCAATACGCAGACACTGGTATTATACTCTTCACACATTGTCTGGGTACATCTGTCAACACACAGACACTGGTATTATAGTCTTCACACATTGTCTGGGTACATCTGTCAACACGCAGACACTGGTATTATACTCTTCACACATTGTCTGGGTACATCTGTCAACACACAGACACTGGTATTATAGTCTCCACACATTGTCTCAGTACACCTGTCAACACACAGACACTGCCTCTAAAACATGAAAATGATTGACCTTGTGTGCTCGAGATCCAGAATTGCTATTGTTAATAAGGTCGTCTCCTCAAGATTAATAGTGTGTTTACGGTGCAAACGGTGGAGTGACATAATAATAATAATAATAATAATAATAATAATAATAATAATAATAATAATAATAATAATAATAATAATAATAATAATAATGATGATGATGATGATGATAACAACAACAACAATCATCATTTTCATCAGCAGCAGCAGCAGCAGCAGCATTATTTATGGTGCTTAATCTTACAGAAGCCCTAAGCGCTTACAAATGTAGAAAAGATTAAAGAAAACACAAATGAAGCCAATAATAATAATTATTTATGGCGCTTAATCTTACATAAGTCCTAAGCGCCTGCAAATACAGAAAAGATTAAAGAAAATATAAAATGAAGCCAATAAGAAGATAAATATTGCAATAAATACCATGTACCTATAAACAAGTATGCATATTGACACACACCCAAGCACGCGCATGCGCGCGCACGCACGCACACACTTACACACACACGCACACACGCCACACACACACACACGCACACACACACACACACACACACACACACACACACACACACACACACACACACACACACACACACACACACACACACACACACGCGCGCGCACGCGCGCACGCGCGCGCTAGCTTTGATTAGAAATGACCAGGGGAAAATTCAATCTGAAAGATAGCTTTGATCAGAAGTGACCAGAGGAAATTCAGTCTGAAAGCTAGCTTTGATCAGAAATGACCAGAGGAAAATACAGGATAGAGCATATTCCCTGCTTCATCTGGACCTATGGTGAGGATAGAGCATATTCCCTGCTTCATCTGGACCTATAGTGAGCATAGAGCATATTCCCTGCTTGATGTGGACCTATGGTGAGGACAGAACATATTCCCTGCTTCATGTGGACCTATGGTGAGGACAGAGCATATTCCCTGCTTCATCTGGACCTATGGTGAGCATAGAGCATATTCCCTGCTTCATGTGGACCTATGGTGAGCACAGAGCATATTCCCTGCTTCATGTGGACCTAGTGTTGTACACATTTCTGTGTCTCTCAGCCTGAAGATGAGATTCATTCATTATTTCATCCTGACCAACCGTCGAAACTTATTTCTGTGTGCCTCAGCCTGAATGAAGGAGAGATTCCATGCATCACCTTGACCCGCTGCTGTGAACTATTTCTGTGTACCTCAGCCTGAAGACAGGACATATTCCCTGTGTTACCTCCACTACCATTGATAAACATGGATATATTCCCTGTGTTACCTGCACTACCATTGATAAACATGGATATATTCCCTGTGTTACCTGCACTACCATTGATAAACATGGATATATTCCCTGTGTTACCTGCACTACCATTGATAAACATGGATATATTCCCTGAGTTACCTGCACTACCATTGATAAACATGGATATATTCCCTGTTTTACTTGCACTATCATTGATAAACATGGATATATTCCCTGTTTTACCTGCACTACCATTGATAAACATGTGTGTTCCTCAGCATGAACAAAGGCTCCATCCCCTGTTTTACCTGCACTGCCATTGATAAACGTGTGTGTGTTTCTCAGCATGAAGACAGGATATATTCCCTACTTCAGCTTGACAAATGGCCGAAAAACATTCCTGTGCCCTTTCCCTTGAAGACAGGATGCATGCCCTGCTTCACGTGGACATGCAGTTGATTTCTGTGTCCCTTAGCCAACAGACAGGGTACATCCCCCTCTTCACATTGGCGTGATGTTGATTAACATTATTGTGTTCCTGAAGATAGGATGCATATCCTGCTTCATCTTGACATATTGCTGATCAACGTTTTAGTGTCCCTAAGCATAAATAGGGATACCTTCTCTGCTTCTACGTGACATATTTCTGGTGCCGCCTGCCGCATGTTAAACATATTCCAGTCTTCTACGTCACGTACTGCTGATGGTGCCTGCCGCATGTTAAACATATTCCAGTCTTCTACGTCACGTACTGCTGATGGTGCCTGCCGCATGTTAAACATATTTCAGTCTTCTACGTCACGTACTGCTGGTGCCGCCTGCCGCATGTTAAACATATCCCAGTCTTCTACGTCACGTACTGCTGATGGTGCCTGCCGCATGTTAAACATATCCCAGTCTTCTACGTCACGTACTGCTGATGGTGCCTGCCGCATGTTAAACATATTCCAGTCTTCTACGTCACGTACTGCTGGTGCCGCCTGCCGCATGTTAAACATATTCCAGTCTTCTACGTCACGTACTGCTGATGGTGCCTGCCGCATGTTAAACATATTCCAGTCTTCTACGTCACGTACTGCTGATGGTGCCTGCCGCATGTTAAACATATCCCAGTCTTCTACGTCACGTACTGCTGATGGTGCCTGCCGCATGTTAAACATATTCCAGTCTTCTACGTCACGTACTGCTGGTGCCGCCTGCCGCATGTTAAACATATTCCAGTCTTCTACGTCACGTACTGCTGATGGTGCCTGCCGCATGTTAAACATATTCCAGTCTTCTACGTCACGTACTGCTGATGGTGCCTGCCGCATGTTAAACATATTCCAGTCTTCTACGTCACGTACTGCTGATGGTGCCTGCCGCATGTTAAACATATTCCAGTCTTCTACGTCACGTACTGCTGATGGTGCCTGCCGCATGTTAAACATATTCCAGTCTTCTACGTCACGTACTGCTGATGGTGCCTGCCGCATGTTAAACATATTCCAGTCTTCTACGTCACGTACTGCTGATGGTGCCTGCCGCATGTTAAACATATTCCAGTCTTCTACGTCACGTACTGCTGATGGTGCCTGCCGCATGTTAAACATATTCCAGTCTTCTACGTCACGTACTGCTGATGGTGCCTGCCGCATGTTAAACATATTCCAGTCTTCTACGTCACGTACTGCTGATGGTGCCTGCCGCATGTTAAACATATTCCAGTCTTCTACGTCACGTACTGCTGATGGTGCCTGCCGCATGTTAAACATATTCCAGTCTTCTACGTCACGTACTGCTGATGGTGCCTGCCGCATGTTAAACATATTCCAGTCTTCTACGTCACGTACTGCTGATGGTGCCTGCCGCATGTTAAACATATTCCAGTCTTCCCTACCATCCCACCCTTCACCACTAGCACTGTCTTCCCTTCTTTAAAAGTGACCCCCACCCCCCTTTGCCCTCTCATTATCCTTGTTATTAGCAAATAGACAACTTTGCATGCATTGACACAAATCTCTCATCAGTTCCACCACGTTTTCACCACCTCATTTCCTGTTTCAGTTTGACAGTTACGGTAGCGTTCAGCACATTAACCAGTTCGACACGACAGTTTGGGTAGCGTTCAGCATACTAACCAGTTCGACAGTTAGGGTAGCGTTCAGCATACTACCTGATTCTTTCACAGTGGGAACTATTCTTTGACAGTGGGAACTATTCTTTGACAGTGGGAACTATTGCTTGACAGTAGGAACGACCTGACTGTTTGACAGTGGGAACGACCTAGTTGTTTGACAGTGGGAACGACCTGATTGTTTGACAGTGGGAACGACCTGATTGTTTGACAGTGGAAACCACCTGATTGTTTGACCGTGGGAACTACCTGATTGTTTGACAGTGGGAACTGATTGTTTGACAGTGGGAGCGACCTGATTGTTTGACAGTGGGAACTGATTGTTTGACAGTGGGAGCGACCTGATTGTTTGACAGTGGGAACTGATTGTTTGACAGTGGGAACGACCTGATTGTTTGACAGTGGGAACTACCTGATTGTTTGACAGTGGGAACTGATTGTTTGACAGTGGGAACTGATTGTTTGACAGTGGGAACTACCTGATTGTTTGACACCTAATTGTGTGACAGTGGGAACTACCTGATTGTTTGACAGTGAGAACTACCTGATTGTTTGACAGTGGGAACCGCCTGATTGTTTGACAGTGGGAACTGATTGTTTGACAGTGCGAACGACCTGATTGTTTGACAGTGGGAACTACCTGATTGTTTGACAGTGGGAACCACCTGATTGTTTGACCGTGGGAACCGCCTGATTGTTTGACAGTGGGAACTGATTGTTTGACAGTGGGAACGACCTGATTGTGTGACAGTGGGAGCGACCTGATTGTTTGACAGCGGGAACGACCTGATTGTATGACAGTGGGAACTACCTGAGTGTTTGACAGTGGGAACGACCTGATTGTTTGACAATGGAAACTACCTGAGTGTTTGACAGTGGGAACGACCTGATTGTTTGACAGTGGGAACTACCTGATTGTTTGACAGTGGGAACTGATTGTTTGACAGTGGGAACTGATTGTTTGACAGTGGGAACTACCTGATTGTTTGACACCTAATTGTGTGACAGTGGGAACTACCTGATTGACAGTGAGAACTACCTGATTGTTTGACAGTGGGAACCGCCTGATTGTTTGACAGTGGGAACTGATTGTTTGACAGTGCGAACGACCTGATTGTTTGACAGTGGGAACTACCTGATTGTTTGACAGTGGGAACCACCTGATTGTTTGACCGTGGGAACCGCCTGATTGTTTGACAGTGGGAACTGATTGTTTGACAGTGGGAACGACCTGATTGTGTGACAGTGGGAGCGACCTGATTGTTTGACAGCGGGAACGACCTGATTGTATGACAGTGGGAACTACCTGAGTGTTTGACAGTGGGAACGACCTGATTGTTTGACAATGGGAACTACCTGAGTGTTTGACAGTGGGAACGACCTGATTGTTTGACAGTGGGAACTACCTGAGTGTTTGACAGTGGGAACGACCTGATTGTTTGACAGTGGGATCTACCTGATTGTTTGACAGTGGGAACTGGTTGTTTGACAGTGGGAACTGATTGTTTGACAGTGGGAACTACCTGAGTGTTTGACAGTGGGAACTACCTGATATCTGACAGTATGAACTATTCTTTGACAGTCGGAACTACCTGATATTTGACAGTGGGAATCAACTGATTGTTTGACAGTGGGAACGACCTGATTGTTTGACAGTGGGGACGACCTGATTGTGTGACAGTGGGAACCAACCGATTGTTTGACAGTGGGAACGACCTGATTGTGTGACAGTGGGAACGACCTGATTGTTTGACAGTGGGAACGACCTGATTGTTTGACAGTGGGAACGACCTGATTGTGTGACAGTGGGAACGACCTGTTTGTTTGACAGTGGGAACGACCTGATTGTTTGACAGTGGGAACGACCTGATTGTTTGACAGTGGGAACGACCTGATTGTTTGACAGTGGGAACTACCTGATGTGTAAAAACCAGCAATGCTTGACAATGGGAACACTGATCTGCAGAGAAACAGGATTATATGGCAATAGAAACTTTGACGTGTTCGGAATCAAGACTGGTTAACAGTGGAAACTAACCCCTGTGTAGGGAAACAGGAGGGGGTGACAGTGGGAACTCTCTGGTCTGTAGCAAACAGGACTGTTTGAAAATGACTGGTTAACAGTGGAAACTAACTCCTCTGCAGGGTAACAGGAGGGGGACACAGCGGGAACTCTCTGATCCGCAGCAAAACAGGACTGTTTGAAAATGACGACCGTCAGATCTGTAGGGAAAGAGGATTTGCTGACAGCGCGAACTCGCTGATCTGCAGCAAAAGAGGATTGTTCGACAGTGAGAACTCTCTGATCTGATCAAACTCTGGCCTATAGGGAAACACAATTGTTTGACAGTAGGAACTATCTGATCTGTAGGGAAACAGAAATTGTCGACAGCGGGATTTATCTGATCTGTAGGGAAACAGAAAT
>CM031606.1:1320245-1325245 GCA_018398815.1 Conus ventricosus
TTTCCCCCACTACTTAATTGTTCAGCATTATATTGTTTGGTCAATCAGTGGGAGATTGCATCTCTTAGGAGATACAAGTAAAGGCTGTTCTGTGCAATTCTTAGCCACTCACAATGCTTGGGTTATTGAACAGCAGAGCTGACCACTCAGACTGTTCCATATCTTTTGACCTCCCTTGCATCAATGAATGGATCCTCAAGCATAGGCTCAAGATTGTCCCCTATATTTTATACTGTTTGAATAATGCTTTTAGTTTTTCAGCGACTTTTTTTCCTCTCCACACTTTTGTTTTGTTCCATTTTATTACCCTTCACTGGCTGCTTTGAGGCTGCTGTTGGATTCTTTTTTCGAACCCTTGGTAGTGAGAACACCACAGAATCATGGACTGTGGTGTGTCTCTATTTGACACCAAGAGCACAGACACAATTTGCCGTGTCTCCCTGATGAGTCCGATCCAGCGGACGAAAGACCTAGGAGCAGGCAATACAAATAAATGTGCCTTTGAGAGGGATTACAATGGTTCCCTCAGGCAGCTAGTGAAGGGCTTCTCATATTTATAATATGTTCCCCCATTTTCTTCATCTTCAATTTTTTTTTTTTTTAAGTTCAAATCTTTGTCAAGTCATTACCATAACGACTGAAGAATTGTTAGCCTGCACTTGTTTTCCCCCACTACTTAATTGTTCAGCATTATATATATATATATATATAATATATATATATATATATATATATATATAGTGAATTATAAACAAAGCTTGCTCTTATGTCTTAGATTGACGAAATAGGGGGAAATAAGCATTCATATCTGCAGTGGTAGATGATTCTGCCTAACTAACAGTATGTGCTTGAGTGGGTGAATGGAGAAAAATAAAATAAATGCTTCTAAAAATGAGCCTTCAGCAAGCTTATAGTCTCCAAGGGGGAGACATCCTCCAATAGGGAGGGAAACTCACTAACATATAACTCCTGGTCATATACCGATATTTCGAAACCTTGTTGTTTCTCCTCAGTGACCGCGGAAAGTGGTAATTTGACTCCTCTGCCTTTTCAGTTTTAAGAAGAATGCAATCCCAGAAAAGGCTGGTGTGCAATACCGTAGTATATTTGTTGAGTTTTCAAAAAACCAACCAAAGGTGCCACCTAAGAAGCAAAAGAAAATCATGAAAGAGCAAAACAAGCTACATTTTCTTGTGAAAAGTAAAAAATAAAAAAAGATATCCTCTTAAGACACAAGTGCTGAGGGTCAGTTCTTGGAATGAATCCGCAAGGGACTAAAATACAACAAACTAATAAATTCCAAGGATAAGTACCGCGCACCGTTCCAGCAACTTACAGAGCAGCTTGGTGTTGCAATGACTGCAAGAAATATTGAATTATAAACAAAGCTTGCTCTTATGTCTTAGATTGACGAAATAGGGGGAAATAAGCATTCATATCTGCAGTGGTAGATGATTCTGCCTAACTAACTAATAGACCTAAGTGACAGGATAGAAGCGACAGCAACAAAAGAAGCTTTCATAACACTCAAAGACCACAAGCCCAATTTTCATAACAATACAACATGTAGACTAATAAACCCATCCAAATCTGAATTAGGCAAAATAAGCAAGAAATTCTGGAAAAAATAATAAAGAACGTAAAATCAAACTCTGAATACAACCTCTGGAAGAAACACATACGAAGTTATCCAATGGTTCAAAAAACTCAATAAACAAAGTAATACAGTATTCATCACATTTGACATAGTAGACTTTTACCCATCTATAGATGAGGAACTACTCACCAAAGCCCTGAAGTTTGCCAGTAACCACACAGACATAACAGGGTCAGAAATGGAAATCATTCTCCACACCAAGAAAACATTACTACACAGCAAAAATGAAACCTGGATCAGGAAAACCAACAGAAACTCAACTTTCGACGTAACCATGGGATCATATCATGGTGCAGAAACATGTGAACTGGTCGGACTATTCATGCTGTCCAACATCAAGAAAAAACTCGGAAAACAAGTCGGACTATACAGAGACGATGGCCTTGCTGCACTAACCAACAATCCAAGAACCATCAAAAACAAGAAGAAAGAACTATGCAAAATCTTCCAAAACCACAACTTAAAGATTACCATTGAAGCAAACAAAAAGGTAGTGAACTACTTAGACGTAACACTGGATCTCAACAATCACATATATAAACCATACAAGAAACCCAACGATACACCTCTTTATGTACACACCAAAGTAACCATCCACCATCTATATTAAAAACCATACGTGTACAAACCATACACAAAACCCAATGACATACCAATCTACGTAAATATCAAAAGCAACCACCCACCATCCATACTAAAAACAATACCCAATGGTATAAACAAGAGACTATCCAACCGTTATGCAATGAAAACGCATTCAATGATGCAGCAACAGAATATCAAGAAGCATTACAAAAAAGTGGTTACAATTACAAACTACAATACAGTCCAGACAATAACACGAACAGAAATAAGAAAAATAGGAAAAGAAAGATCACATGGTACAACCCACCATACGATGGACAGGTTAAAAACAAATGTAGGAAAAGAATTCTTTAAAATCTTGGCAACATCATTTCCAAAAGAACACAAACTGTCCAAAATATTCAACAAAAACACCACCAAACTATCATACTCATGTATGCCTAGCCTTAAAAACATAATTGATTCATCTAACAAAATGAAAAGCAACATAAAAGAGAAGGGTGCTGAAAGGACATCTTGCAACTGCACTAAAAGAGAACAGTGCCCCCTAAGCAACAAATGCCTTCACAGCAACATTGTATACCAAGCTACGGTAACTTCAGAAAATGAAAAAGAAACATATATAGGGATCACAGAAAACACTTTCAAAACCAGATACGCAAACCACAAACAGTCATTCAAAAATGAAAATACAAAAATCAAACAGAGCTGAGTAAATACATTTGGAGACTCAATGATAAAAAAATAGACTACAACATATCATGGAAAATCATAAAAAGAGCAACATCATACAACAATATTTCAAAAAGATGCAATCTATGCTCCACAGAAAAATGGTTAATATTATGTAAACCACACCTAGGAACCTTGAATACAAAAGTAGAAATAGTAAACAATTGCAGGCACAAATGGAAATCTTTGTTAGCGCACGCCACCTGAACAGACCCCAACAAGAACCACAGACCACACGTGAAGCGACTCGCACGTGCAGAAATGGAATCAGGTCTCGCACGCTATAAAAGACAGATAGCGTGCCCCAAAAGAATATCCTGAGGAGAGCGAGAGGTTCGAAACAAGCTTGTTGATTTTAACACTTCATTTTTTAAAAATATTCTTAACAAAAAAAAAAAAAAAAATATATATATATATATATATATATATATATATAAACAAAGCTTGCTCTTATGTCTTAGATTGAAGAAATAGGGGGAGATAAGCATTCATATCTGCAGTGGTAGTTAATACTGCCTAACTAACAGTATGTGCAAGTGGGTGGATGGGGTAAAATAAAATAAATGCTTCTCAAAATGAGCCTTCCACAAGCTTATAATCTCCAATAGGGAGGACACTCACTAACACATAACTCCTGGTCATATACCAATATTTCGAAACCTGGTTGTTTCTCCTCAGTGACCGCGGAAAGTGGTAATTTGACTCCTCTACCTTTTCGGTTTTAAGAAGAATGCTATCCCAGAAAAGGCTGGTGTGCAATACCGTAGTATGTTTGTTGAGTTTTCAAAAAACCAACCAAAGGTGCCACCTAAGAAGCAAAAGAAAATCATGAAAGAACAAAACAAGCTACATTTTCTTGTGAAAAGTAAAAAATATAAAAAGATGACCTCTTAAGACACAAGTGCTGAGGGCCAGTTCTTGGAATGAATCCGCAAGGGACTAAATTACAAAAAACTAATAAATTCCAAGGATAAGTACTGAGCACCATTCCAGCAACTTACAGAGCAGCTTGGTGTTGCAATGACTGCAAGAAATATTGAATTATAAACAAAGCTTGCTCTTATGTCTTAGATTGAAGAAATAGGGGGAGATAAGCATTCATATCTGCAGTGGTAGATGATTCTGCCTAACTAACAGTATGTGCTCGAGTGGGTGAATGGGGAAAAATAAAATATATGCTTCTCAAAATGAGCCTTCCGCAAGCTTATAATCTCCAATAGGGAGGAAACTCACTAACACATAACTCCTGGTCATATACCGATATTTCGAAACCTGGTTGTTTCTCCTCAGTGACTGCGGAAAGTGGAAAAGGCTGGTGTGCAATACCATAGTATGTTTGTTGAGTTTTCAAAAAACCAACCAAAGGTGCCATCTAAGAAGCAAAAGAAAACCATGAAAGAGCAAAACAAGCTACATTTTCTTGTGAAAAGTAGAAAATATAAAAAGATATCCTCTTAAGACACAAGTGCTGAGGGCCAGTTCTTGGAATGAATCCGCAAGGGACTAAAATACAACAAACTAATAAATTCCAAGGATAAGTACCGAGTCAAATTACCACTTTCCGGCCGCGGTCACTGAGGAGAAAACAACCAGGTTTCGAAATATCGGTATATGACCAGGAGTTAAATGTTAGTGAGTTTCCCTCCCTATTGGAGGATGTCTCCCCCTTGGAGAATATAAGCTTGCTGAAGGCTCATTTTGAGAAGCATTTATTATATTTTTCCCCATTCACCCACTCAAGCACATACTGTTAGTTAGGCAGAATCATCTACCACTGCAGATGTGAATGCGTATCTCCCCCTATTTCTTCAATCTAAGACATAAGAGCAAGCTTTGTTTATAATTCAATATTTCTTGCAGTCATTGCAACACCAAGCTGCTCTGTAAGTTGCTGGAACGGTGCTCGGTACTTATCCTTGGAATTTATTAGTTTGTTGTATATATATATATATATATATATATATATATATATATATATATATATATATATATATATATATATATATATATTATATATGAACCGGAT
>CM031606.1:1330245-1342745 GCA_018398815.1 Conus ventricosus
ATGTTTCCAGCAAAAATTGGACTGTGGTTCACCCCGATGTCCACCCTGGCCCCGCAGGTTGTCAGGCAAATGTGACGGACCAGCCATCTGCATACCCTTTGATTTGGGCCAGACGTTAAACCCAACTCAAACCCATGACACTCTGGGGAAAAGTTTTGCATTTTCACGAGTATAATGTCTATTGGGGGCCTCTGGGTAGACAACATTTCGGGTTTCTCCTGTTTGGCGCAAGTATAGTCAGCTTTTTCTGCGTTTCCAGTTCGTGATGCTGCAACGTAGAACATTCCTGTGTAAAACACGGAACGGTCAGGTCTGCCCAAGGGATGAAAATGTTTGACCCTGGCTCTTGATGATTGTCAGGGGCGAAGCTGGTTTCCTGGGAAGCTAAAAGCCATCAGAAACTGGAATGGCAGGGGTGAGGTCCATGGGTTTCCGAGGAATTTTGGGGAGCAGCCCGGTTCAACTTTGTGGGGGCCACATGATATTTTCCCCTTCTACAACTTTCCCTGTGCGTTGGTAAAGAAAATCAGGTGCCATTGATCACCTTTGGGGGTCCAGTGAGTGGAGATGATCATGGGGACCCCAGATTTTCAGCACAGTTCATGCGGTGGAAGTCCAGAAAATCTCAATGGAGTTCAGGAGTTTTGTGGATAAGGACCCCCTCTCATCATTTGTCAACAGATCTGTACAGAGTTTCCTCTCCAGGGAAGTAGCTACGATTTTTCTGTTTAGCCTGTTGACTGTCTCGTTCAGGGGGGGAGAGTATGGCCCTTTCCGCTGGCCAGTCTGAGTCTGCACAGTGAGCATAAAGATCGGGGTAATGCTTTATCAGATCTCCTGGCTATCTTAAAACGGGCATAGTGCTGGTGGGCCAAAATTATAGTATCTGGAAAAAGGTCAATGGCACCATTGCCAATGTCAAGCAGAAGTTTGGCGAAGCTGGCTGTTGGGGATTTCCAGACAGGTGGGCTCTCATATTGGTGGTTGGACGTTTAACAATCATGCTCCGCCACTTCTTCAGACAGGCGTTAACCTGTTGGCTCTGGTGCCATTGAGGACGGGCGGGAGGATTTGCCCGAAGTTCCCCCCAGAACAGCGTTGGGATGCCTCCCATTTTGGGCCCGTGCACTTGGGTGTTTTCCTGCAGCGTAGAGTCCATGGCCTCGTGGGTCAGCTTTGTGGGTCATGGGAGCTTCTCATTATGACGGTTGCAGCTCTTTGATGACTTTGGCAAAGTTGACCCACGCTTGACGGGCAGGGTTGGCGTTTCTGCTTGTCGGCATCCAGAGGGACCTTGAAAGTGCTATGTACTGTCCGCCCACCCGGCAAAAGAGTTAGCGGCAAAGCCACTGGAAGCAGTGGCTAGCAATATTTTGCTGTGGGAGCGATCCTGTTCAGGATAAGATCAGGATTGGTCTTTCCTGTCCCTCATGGAGCTTTAAGGACTTATGTTGCTGCTTGCTGTGGGATCTGCCTCTGCTCAACCATGGTATAAAGCTGTCGTACACGTCTCTCTGGTCAGCTGTCAGCTTCTTCAAATGATCATCCGCTGCTGCCCGGAGTGCGTAGTGTCGTAATTGGTTCGAGGTGTATTCTCGGGCACAGTTTGTCGTTGTGTGACTGTTGGCATCCATAAATCCTCTGTAGACTTGTCTAAGAAGGAAGAGTTTGTGCTGAATCACCCGTAAGAGATGGCATCTGGTGTACTGCGCTTAAAAACAGAATCTTCTTCGGACTTGGAAGAGGGAAATCTTCAGCAAAATGGTCTCTGAGAGGTTCCACAGGTTGCCTGGGTTTACTGGGGTTGCAAGCCACCAGGATAATACAGAAATCACGCAGCAGTCGGGGTCTCGGAGGATGGAGGGTTCCTCCAGGGCAAGTTGTTTGAGGCGGTCATCTTCCAGTTTCGGTTCGTGTAAGTTTGTTTATCATTGTTCAGCATTTAAACTACACCTATATACCAAATTTCATCAAGAAAGGTCTAAATTTAGAAATAAGGATTTAACGGTTTTTTTAACGCTCAATTTTAAGTTTCTGTTCGTGTTAAATTGTATATTTATTGTTCGCGGGTTAAAACTGCATCTGTATACCGAAATTTTATCAGGAACGGTCTAAATTAATTTAATAACGGTCTTTTCAGTCCATTTTAAGTTTGGTTGTGTAAGTTGTATATTTTATTCGAATTTTTTAAAACTTCACTTGTATACAATTTCATCAAGAAAGGTCTAAATTTAGAAATAACGGATCTTAACGGTTTTTTTCAAAGCTCAATTTTTAAGTTTCTGTTCGTGTTAAATTGTATATCATTGTTCAGCGTGTAAAAAATGCATCTGTATACCGAATTTCATTTAGGACGGTCTAATTTATTTTATAACGGTTTTTAACGGTCTTTTTTAAGTTTCCGTTCGTGTAAGTTGTTATCATTGTTAGCGTGTAAAATGGATTGTGTACCGAATTTCATCAAAAAATGGTCTAAATTTATATTATACGGGTTTTAATGGTCAATTTTAAGGGTTTGGTTCCGTGTTAAGTTGTAAATCATTATTTTGCATTTAAACTTCACCTGTATACCAAATTTCTCATGAAAGGTCCCAAATTTAGAAAATTTCGGATTTTTAACGGTTTTTAAGCTCAATTTTGTTTTCGTTGGTTAAAAATTTTTATATCATTGTTCAGGTTTAAAAATTGCATCTGTTATACCCAATTTCATCAGGAACGGTCTTTAAAATTTTTATTAATTTAGGTTTTTAACGGTCAATTTTTTTAAGTTTCGGTTCGTGTAAGTTGTTATCATTGTTCAGCGTGTTAAAAACTGCATTCTGTATTCCGTATTTAATCAGAATGGTCTAAATTTATATAATAACGGTTTTTAACGGTCAATTTAAGTTTCGGTTGTGTAGTTGTATATCATTATTCAGCATTTAAAACTTCACCCGTATACCAAATTTTATCAAGAAAGTGTCTAAATTTAGAAAATTTAAACCCTTTTTTAACGGTGATAATATAACGGTCATAAAAGCTATCGAATGACCCAGTGTTTTCCACAGTATGTCCCTCTAGACTCATGGCAAGTTTGGTGGCGACCGACGATCCCTTTGCCGCCAACATCAGAAAAAATTGTATTTTGTTGTTTTTAGGGGGGTGGGGTGTTGTTAACGGTTTTTACGGTCATAAATAACTGTCGTAGAAACGTCCAATGCCTTTGTTACTCGGGGGATGTCCCTCCTAGGTTACGATGTACCTGTGCAAAGTCAAACGGCCATTTGATGAAAAGCAGAGGAAAAGTGTCTTTGAAACCGTTATAACAGTTTTTAACGGTTTTTTAAAGGTTTTATTTTTTTAGAGATTAGTCCAAACCATCATGGGTCACAACAGACGTACCTGCTAAAATTTCAAGAAGATCGGGTTCTAAAAGTTTTTTTTTTTAGGGTTTGGTGTTTTTTTTCGGTTTTTAACTGTTATAAATAACGTTTTTTAACGCAAAAACGGTTTAATTTTAGAGAAGTAGTCCTGGACCTGTGCAATGTCACAACGGCCATTTGTTGGGAAAAACAGAGGAAAAAGATGTATTTGAAACCCTTATAACTTTTTTTAACGGTTTTAACGGTTTTATTTTTTAGGATTAGCCATAAGTACCTGCCAAATTTCATTCAATCGGTTTGAGCGTTTTTGAGTCTATAGCGTACACGACACAGACACACACACACCAGAATTTGCATTTTAATTTAGTAGTAACTGCCCCGTGGCAGTCCCACTTCTGGTGATGTGTGTGCTATATTGTAAAAGTAACTGCCTGTGGCGGGTCCCTAACATCTGGCTGATTTTGTGTGCTATTTCAGTAATAGTAACTGCCCTGTGGCGGTCCCCAACTTCTGGCTGATGTGTGTGCTATATCAGTATGTAACTGCCCTGTGGCAGTCCCTAACTTTGGCTGATGTGTGTGCTATATCAGTAATTAGTTAACTGCCCCGTGGCAGTCCCTAATTCTGGTGATGTGTGTGTACATTAGTAATAGTAACTGCCTGTGGCAGTCCCTAACTTTGGCTGATTGTGTGTGCTATATAGTTAGTAACTGCCTTGGCAGTCCTATTCTGGCTGATGTGTGTGTACATTAGATGTATGCCTGTGGCGTCCCTAACTTTCTGTGATGTGTGTTTCTAATTAGTAATAGTAAACTGCCCTGTGGCCAGTCCTTAAATTTGGCTGATGTGTGTGCTATTCAGTAATTAGTTTTAAATGGGCCCCGTGGCAGTTCTAACGTCTAGTGATGTGTGTGCTACATTAGTTTAAAAGTAACTGCCCCGTGGCGGTCCAACTTGGTGATGTGTGGAAAATAGTATAGTAACTGCCTGTGGCAGTCCAACTTCTAGGATGTTGTGCTATATTAGTAATAGTAACTGCCTGTGGCAGTTCCAAGTTGCTGATGTGTGTGCTTTTAGTATAGTAACCTTGCCTCTTTTTTGGCAAGAGTTTTTTCCCCTAACTCTGGTGATGGTGGCTATATAGTATGTAATGCCTGTGAGTCCCTAACTTTGGTGATGTGGGCTATTTAGATAGTAATGCCTGTGGGTCCTAACTTCTGGCTGAGTGTGTGCTTATAGTAATAGTAACTGCCCTGTGGCGGTCCCTAACTTCTGGCTGATGTGTGTGCTATATTAGTAATAGTAACTGCCCTGTGGCGGTCCCTAAACTTCTGGCTGATGTGTGTGCTATATTAGTAATAGTAACTGCCCTGTGGTGGTCCCTAACTTCTGGCTGATGTGTGTGCTACATTAGTAATAGTAACTGCCTGTGGCGGTCCCTAACTTCTGGCTGATGTGTGTGCTATATTAGTAATAGTAATGCCTGTGGCGGTCCTAACTTCTGGCTGATGTGTGTGCTATATTATGTAATAGTAACTGCCTGTGGCGGTCCTAACTTCTGGCTGATGTGTGTGCTATATTAGTAATAGTAACTGCCTGTGGGGGTCCCTAACTTCGGGCTGAGGGTGTGCTATTTATTTAATAGAAACTCCCCTGTGGCTTTTTCCAAAACTTTTTAGCTAGGTTCAACTTTAGAAATTTGAAACTCCCTTTTGGGGGAATCTCTGCACCCCTGGCAAAAATGCGTGTTATGTTTTTTAATAGTATCTCCTTTTTTTAACGCTACAGCCGGGGATAAAGGGACCCGGGGGTACTTTGGAAAATTTTATCCCTGGGTTTTTAAACCCAAGCCGGGTTTTGAAGGGGCATGGTTTTACTGTATTAGCATGGGCCTTTGGTTCACCCCTTTTGAAATTAAGTGCGGGTATTTTCCCTAATAGTATGGGCCCTTGGGGGTTTAAACCATAGCCGGTTGAAGTGGGTGTGAAATTGCTAATGTGTCTCCTAGGGGCAACCAAAATACCCCTGGCGGTAGTGTGGTGGTTGTTTAAATTTAGTGTCTCCCTAGTGGCTAACCCTTTAGCCTGGCTTAGTGTGGTGTGTGGGAAAAGAGTGTCTCCCTTGGGTTTCCCCTATACCCTTGGCTGGTGAGTGGGTGTTTGGGAAAACAGTTACTGCCCCCGCTGTAATGTCTTTTAGCCTCCCTTTGGCTCATGCACCCTTTAAAGTAAACGGGGCCTTCAAACCCCAAAACCACACCCACACACACACCCCACACCCAACACACACACACCCCCCAACACTTACACCCACAACCCACACCACACAAAACACACACAACAAATGGCGGTTTGGGCCCAACACCCTAAACAACACGCTTGCTATTTTTTGCCAAATTTTCCTTAAAATGCCCGGGTTCCCCAAAAAACAAGACCCGGACGCGAAGTCCTTAAAGGGGGGGGAAACCCCGTTTTTGGGCCCAAACAGGATCAAGGAAAAAACAAAAAGCCAAAAAAAAGGAGAGAAAAAAAAACCGAGAGCTGAGGACCGTTTTTTTTCCCCTGGCCCAAAAACCTGTGGAACGCTTGGATCTCCCGGTTTACAGGCCTCAACCCGGGTCAAGCAAAGCGAAAGTTTTGGTCCGTACTTTTGCTGACATAAAAACATTAATAAAAAACGCATCTTTCCCAAATTGGCAACTTAGAGAAAACGATCCCAAAATAAAAAAATGAAAAAAATAAACCTATTGTAAAGAAAAAAAAAGGACGAAAAAGTTTCACGTTGCCACCCAACTCCCGAACACCAGTTTTACATCATAGGGCTAAAGCGGCCAGTCGGGGCCAGTCCATCGCCCCAGCGCAGAAGGGGGGCCTTCAACAAAAAAGACCGACAAAAACCCTCAAGTAAAAGGAAAGCCCTTTCAATGACAAATAGAACCACAAAAAAAACAAAAGTACGAAAAAAAAAAATTACGTCAGGGACAAAAAAACGTCGGGATTCTCCTTTGAGGAAAAAAGAATAAACGAAAGAACTGATCTGGTCGCCAATTCTGTTTTTCCCATACACGTTTTCCGTGCAAACAAAGTCAATGCCCGGGAGATTTGGGTTTCCCCTTTTTTTTTTCAAGCAGAATCCCCGGAAAACGTTCAAAATCAAGGAAATACAACCAAAACATTTAAATCAGCTTTATCAAAAAAACCCGGGACGCGCTACTGATTCATGCGGGTAAATTGATTTAATGTAAAATTTCTCCCACGGACTGCAGTAAAGATCGGGTGCAGTGAAATCAGAGCATTAAGAAAGAAAATCCTGGTCTCAAAAAAATTCGTCAGCAAAATGGCTCCATCACAGCCCACTCAATTTAAAACATCCAAGGTGTTTCTTTTCAACCCCCTCCTGACATCTGACTGAATGAAGACAGCGTTTTCCCCTGTTTAAAGCCAAAATTAACCGGGCCACGACTCCTGGCATTCCCGTACGGCCCCCACCCCCCCAACAGGGGGGGCCACCCGCCCCTGGAGGAAAAAATGGGGGCCGTCACGTGAGAGACCTGCTGGGGACCCCCCCGGGAAGCCCGGACGATAGGGTTTCCCCAGCCACCCTGGTACTCCACCCCTACCCGGATCCTTCGCTCTACAACCGGGGCCCCTGGAGAACAGGTTAAAGATGCTGGGCGACTGGTAAAAGGGGAAATTTTTGCAAAACACCCAGAAAACCAAACTTGTGACTAAAACGAAAATCTTTTAAATATTTAAAACTGCAGTAAAAATTCATCATTCATTTTCCATTGAACATTTAAAATTATTTATAATTTTTTTTATTTACAATATCTCAATATTTTTTGCACTAGCTTACAAATAATTTCCCCTGTTGTTTACTAAATTTTTTTCTAATTTTTAAATTTACGGACCCTTTTAAAGGGTTTTTCAGGGGAACGTCGATTATTATAACCCCCCCCTTGCCAATTTGAAAAAAAAGCTTGCAAAGAAAACTACAATTTTGGGGGCCCTTTAAAATCCCAAAACACCATAGAAAAAATTTCCCCTAAACTTTGGTTTTTTTTTCCCCCCAATTGTTCAAAAAGGGGGAAACCAGATAAAAAAATTTCAACTTTGCCTTTTACTCAAGGAAGGAAAAACAAAACCCCCCCTGGGGCAATTCCCTTTCCCACCCAGACACACCTAAACCCATTCCTGCGCAGTTCGGATTCGGGTCAATACCCATCGTGTTAACTGTTGTGTAGTCAAATTCCACGGGGACCAAACGATTTTAAAATTTGAAGGGTTTTACGATCATTACTTTCAAGCCCAAAAAAAGAAATTAATATTTATAACTGGGGGTTTTTAAATTGCTCTTTCCCCCGTTTTGGGAAAAAATTTGGGTCATCGAAATATTAAGTTTTTTAAAAAAATTCTAGTCGCTCTTTTTCTATATTTTTAATGACGGAGAAAAACACAAATTTTCCTGAAAACCCAAAAGCAAAACCCAAGTGCAATAGATCTAATTTTATATCCCCGGATCTAGCCGCCACTCGTGATTGGCAAACCCTCGATGCCCTAAATTTGGTTTCAAATTGCTTCATTACTTCCTTTGAAACTTCTAGGCCTTAACCAACGGGATTTAACAAGGGAAAAGTCCCAAATTTTAATTATAAATTAGCTAAAAAGGGGGTTTTTTTTAAGAATCACTAAAAACATTTTGTTGACACAAAAAATTGATACTCAATCTTTTATGTCTATTTTTTTCGTTTCAAAATGCATGCTTTCTGCTGCAAATCAATCAAAAACCCTAGGGAAAAAACCTGTCAAACCCGTTAAAAAAGGGGCGCGGGTAATGTTTGGGGTTTTTGGGGACATGTGAAAAAGGGAAAAAGGGAAAGAAAAATAAACGGAGAATTTTTTACGAAGCAAAGGGAAGAGCGGGGCTCAAAAGTTCTTGAAAAAAAAAGGAGAAAAAAATTTCTTTTTTAATCAATCACAGCACAAGCAAAAAAAGCTTTAATTGGTCTAATTTTTTTGTAAGAATGAAATATCAAATCATAAAGATGCCCAAAAAATATGGGAAAAAATTAAGAACAATGAAGTGGAGTAAACTGCCAAAATGTCCTGTCCCAAACTCCCCCAAATCGTTTCCCTTTTTAATCAGAAAAGGCCAAACTTTTGTTACATATTCGAAAAAGGGGAGTTTTAGATAGGTTTTTCAACAGAAAATAGACTGCACAGAAAAGCAAGAAGGGAAAGGGAAAATTTGTCTACCCAAAGATCCAGGGCCCCGTAATAAAAAACCCCCTGAATTTCCCCCTTAAAAAATTCAAAAAATAGAAGTTGGGCTTGCTAATCTGGGCCCAAAAAAACTTCAGGGGGTTTTGGGCGGTATCTTAATGAAATTTTTACGTAATGTCCCCCCTAATGTAAAAACCCTTTTTTCAGTATTTATCAAAAATGCTGGGAAGCCCGGGAAATTTGGCCCCCAATTTTGGAAGCGGGTTTTAAACATATTCCTATACATAAACAAGGAAAACCTCCCAAGAAAAATTTAAAAACTACCCCCAATTGCCCCGACGGGGCGCAAGCATGTAAACCTTTTGGGAAAAAAATTGTTCCCAAAAGATTACTTTACTTTGGAACAAAAATCAAAAAATTTTCCTTTTTAAAACAAATGGTTTTTTGAAAGGCGATCAGAAAAGAAACTAGTAAAACTACAACAATGTTAAACAACAGTTTGCAAAACAAAATAATCCCGGAAAAGTTTTTTTGCATAAGGGGGCGTTTCGAAAAAAGTATGGCCCTGAACGACTTTTTTATAAACTTTAAAAATATTGGGGGTAAAAAGGGAAACCCGTTTAACTATGTTCCCCAAACTTTTCCCTTTAAAAATAAATTTAATTTTAAACAAGAATTAAACATACATATTCCAACACTAGAACATGAAAAGGGTCTTCCACAAGGAAGTTTATCCCAATTTTATTTTTTATCCTAAATTTCAGATTTAACAAAAGGTTTTCCAAAAAACATAGTTTAGTACAATTTGCTGAGAATATGTCTGTGGATGAAAGTCCTTGAAAAGAAAAAACCCCAATTTAAAATTTTTTTAAAATTCATAAAATTTAAAAAATTTTTAACGGGAAATTAAAAAAAAATTTAGTAGTTTCTTACATGAAAATGGATTGACCTCTCGGCAGAAAAAACCAAACTAATCCCCCTTTTAAATCTGGATGTGACCCCGGGGGAAACTTCCACCAAATTTTCCCGAATGGTCAGTCTTACAAAACGTCAAAACTGTTTTAAATTTCCCAGGAGTATGGTTTTAAAATCAAAACTCTCATGGAACCCGCTATTGAATTTTTTTTGAATTTAAAACAAAAAAAAAGTTTAAAATTTCTAAAAATATAAGTAAAAAAAAGGGGGGCAAGATAAAGGAGTTTAACACCCCCTATTCTTCGGTCTTGTGCGCTCTTGATTGATTTATTGGGTCAAGAAGTTTTTTTAGTGCTAAAAAAAAATTACTTAATTTAAAATTACAAAATGTAGAAGCAAAGCATAAAAAACTTGCTCTTTTGGGGTTTTCCCCCACATGCATGTAACATGGGGGCTTATAATGAAATTGGAATCTTACCTTTGAATGAATTTCGAAAAAGGGGCCCCCCCCTTTAAAATTTTTTTTAAAAACCTTTCCCCAGAAAAGTTTTTGGGACCCAAAAGAAGTATCTCTCAATTCAGAGGGCAGAAATTTTCTAAAAGAGCAAAAAACATAAAAATTTAGCTAAATCTATTCAGTATACACATTTACCTTCTTAAAAAAAAAAAACATTAACCAAAATAAAATAGCGTCCAAAAATAAACCATTCCACCCTTCCCCAAATGGAAACAAACCAAAGCAAAATTTTGACACAAACTATTTGAACTGAAAAAAAACGATCCACCCTATCTCTTTTTAAAAAATTTTGTAATTTCCATTTTGGGAAAAAAAATTTTAAAGGGCATCTCCCCAAATTTTTTTTCAGATGGCTCAAATTTTTTTGATGACCCTAGAACAGGAGGGAGCTTTTTAATACCAAAATTAAAAGTAGAGAAAAATTAAAAATCATCTTTGGATACACTTTCAATTTTTTCTGCAGAATTTTTTGCTATTTTGATGTCCCCGAAGCAGGGTTTTTAAAATTTTTCCCTAGAAAATTTTTCCACTTTTAATGTGCGTGGGCTCAAAAAATCCCCTCTTTCTGCTTAAAATCTTTAAAAATTTAAAAATTCGTTTTCAAGACTTTTAAAAGAAATTAATTAAGTGACACATCTCCTATCGATGAAAAAAAAAAATGTGACTTCTGTTGGGTGGGCCCCCCATTTTTGGAATCTCAACCAAAATGAAAATTGCAAGCTGCTCGGGGGAGAGGGCCCAAATTTGAAGGGGACGACGCACTTAAAAATTCCCCAGACCCATCAGAAGGTTTTCCTTGATTTTAAAGCATCTCTTAAAAGTTTCAAAAGGTTATAGAAAGACACAGATAGCAATATTATCAAAACTGGGATACGACCAAAAACCGAAATTTCCCCCCAAACGCAATTAGAAAATTGAAAATCCCAAAAACTATGAGGTAGTATCCCTTAAATTTATAGGAGGGCTTGAATTCACTTCGAAACCCCCAAAAAAAAGCCAAAAAAAGTTAAATGGGTATGTGGGGAAAAAACTTAGTGGAAATTTACCTATTTTAGATTGTCCAAGAGCAAAAAATAAAGTTAAAAAGGGGTGGGACAATATTTCAAAGATAGATCGACCCACTGACATTACTAAAAATATTAAATAATTATCTTTTTTTTTTTCCTTTTGGGCCCCCATTTATTACGTAGTCCAGTAGGAATTTTTCTTAACTTTTCCCAAAAAACCCCCCCATATACAAACAAAATTTCACACAAAACACACACACACAAAACACACCAAAACCACACACACACACCACCCCCACACAGGGCAACACCATGCGCGCACGACCCCGCCGCGCTCGGGGCGCGCTGCGCAAAACCCACACACACACCCCACACCTCACACACACACACACACCACAAAACCCCACACACACAGAAAACCCACACAACACAAAAAACACAAAAACACACACCACACAGCATTTCACGCGCACACACACAACACACACCACACAAAACAAAACTCACACACACCCCACAACCTCCCCACACACAACACTCAAACCACACAAACAACACACCACACACACAACACACACACACACAAACACACCCCACACCACACACACGTCTGAAATCAGTTTTAAGGTTTGGGGAAAACCCTTAAATTGGGAAAAAAAAAACAACAACACAAACCACACACCACACAAAAAAACACAAAACACACACACACACACAAAACCAAAACACACGCACACACCCACTAAAACCCCCCCAGGTTCATCATGTTGATTTTTCAAGCCGAGGGGGGGGGCCCTGTATGCAGGGAAACCCTTTCTAATCTGCAGTCCCAGGGTCAAAACCCGTAAATCCCCCAGCCCTTTCTTGGACATACCTGCACCCCCCAGCTAGTCCTCCAAACAACCCTTTTCTGGAAGCCCGCACCACCCCGCTAGTCCTCTCTTACAAACCCGTTCTGCAGCCTGCCCCAACCCCCGCTATTTCCCCTTAAACACCAGTCCCCTGCCCGTCAGTCCGTGTGTTTTAGTCAATGTCAGTGGATCTAATCATGTACCTTTTCTTTCCTCACCTTCTCTTCAAGGGCATGGATTTCCCTCATGTTTGGCCTTTTCTTTCCCCCCTTCTCTTCTCATGGATGTATCTTTAGCCTTTTTTTTTTTCACCCTTTTCTTCAGTCAGTGGAGTAAACCCTGTAAACCCTTTTCTTTCCCCGCCCTTTTCTTCTTTTCAAGGGGCTACTCATGAGCCTTTTTTTTTCCCCCACCTTCTTTCAGGGCATTTGGGTGTACTCATTAACCCTTTTTTTTCCTCACCTTCTCTTTTATCAGTGGAGGGAATCTTTTAGCCCCTTTTTTTCCTCGCCCTTTTTCCCTTTTGTTTTGTTTCCCAACCCCCCCCCCCCCCCCTTTTTTTTTTTTTTTCTTTCTGCATCTGTTCCATTACCCCTGTTCCTTTTCCCCTTTCCCCTCCCTTTGCC
>CM031606.1:1347745-1370245 GCA_018398815.1 Conus ventricosus
CACCGTTTAACCTTTCCCGTACGCCGTGGGTCCCCATGGACCCACAGGGGTAATTTTTAATTGATAAAAAAAAGTTTTAAAGCTGTCTTCACTAAATTTTATGACTTTGTCAATATAGCATAGCCCCACTTATGTACCAAAATTTCTTTGTTTTTGTCAAAAATCAAAAGAGTAAACAAACAACAAAGTCCCAGTACGTCGTGGGTCCGAGCGGACCCATACTTTCAAAGAACAAACCTTGAGCGCCGTACGTCGTGGGTCCGAGCGGACCCATGCTTTGAAACAGAACAAACCTTGAGCGCCGTACGTCGTGGGTCCGAGCGGACCCATGCTTTGAAACAGAACAAACCTTGAGCGCCGTACGTCGTGGGTCCAAGCGGACCCATGCCTTCTAAAGACACAGAAACTGAACCTCCCGTTCGCAATCCATTTCCCGCAAAGCGCTAGCCTCGGCAGAATGGCTGACATCACTGACATAAACACGCGACTGCTGCGCATGCGCATGTGGCCAAATTTTGCTACAGTGGCGGGAATCGCTCTCTCCACGTGTCTCTGGGACTGCAAGTCCGACGTCAAATTCATCAGATCTGCTTTCTAAATAATAATAATGAATATTTATATAACAGACTGCCCAGAAGACTGCTCTTTGTGCTTTACAAAAATGACAATACATGTATACATGACAACTAACGATTTTGAAAGCAGAGGTGCAGTGACCAATTCATCAGAGTACTGTGTTTTGGATTGTAGGCCTACACACTACTTGTAACGGTACTGTATCAGATACCGACGTCTCTTTTTTTTCTTACCAGCAGCAGGCCAGACCTGGTAACATAAACATCCTCCTGGTGCTCAGCTTCTGTAGGCCTGTGTGAGTGGTGTGTACGCATGTGCGCGCGCGCGCGCGTGATTGTGAGTGTGTCGGTGTGCATGCGGACGCAAACTTGCCTAATTTCACCATTATATTGTCTGCTACATACATGGAAATAGTTATCAGCATTATCCACCTAAAAATCGAATTTCCTTTCAGTTCAATTCAACCCTATGGCTGAAAGAATGAACATCTTCGAGGCTCTGAACATCGCAAATGGCGAAGATATTGGAGAGGGTACGAAAGTTATCTTTTGACGACTGTGTTGATAATTTTCTTTTGTCTACACTACATTGACATCCCTCAAAATTTTCAAATTTGTAATAGTTTGGACGAAAGTGTCCCACGGACACACTTCTAACGAAATGGGAACATTCAGATTTTAATAGGTTCCTATGTTTAGGTTTTTCAATCTCTCTCTCTCTCTCTCTCTCTCTCTCTCTCTCTCTCTCTCTCTCTCTCTCTCTCTCTCTCTCTCTCTCTCTCTCTCTCTCTCTCTCTCTCTCTCTCTTGCTTAGAACAAACTGCTCCCTACCAATGATTTTTCTCACGACACAACGACCAAATGTTTCCTTCCACGTACCACTGCTGTTAGCAATCGCCTTTTACATAAAAACAAAGGCGACTAGATATGAGCGCATGCATCTAACAGTACCTGTGGATCGCAATGACATTTTTCCATGGATGTTGTGTGTGTGTGTGTGTGTGTGTGTGTGTGTGTGTGTGTGTGTGTGTGTGTGTGTGTGTGTGTGTGTGGTGTGTGTGTGTGGAGAGAGAGAGAGAGAGAGAGAGAGAGAGAGAGAGAGAGAGAGAAGAGAGAGAGAGAGAGAGCGAGGAGAGAGAGAGAGAGAGAGTGTGAGAGAGAGAATGTGAAAATGTGTGCGAGTGATTTCTCAGCCTACTGAACAAATTTAAGTCTCTTTACCAAACCTATAACATTGTTGACAGAAATGTACTTGTGTGTGTGTGTATGTCTTCCCCAGTTACAGAGTGAGTGGCCTTTACATTCTGTGTGTGAGACATATTGTTAGAGTGTTCCGTGTAAATTCTTCACTGGAGGCTCTCGTTATTGAAATTAGGCTGAAACTATTTTTAGTATGCTAAAGAAGCATCAAGTCGGATACATGTAGGCCTACAGTCACTCCTAAACACGCGCTCCCTCTCGTCCGTGCCCATATTTGTTAAGTCCACCACAAGCACACTTTCCTCTCATACATATATCCGTACATACTTGCACTCAAGATCTGCACTATCATACACAGACTGACGAACATACCTGCATCAACGCACGCACATACACATGCACTCGCATACACACAGCAACCACACATACAAACTTGAAAACGACACACACACACACACGCACGCACGCGCGCGCGCGCGCGCGCGCGCGCACACGCACGCACACACACACACACATACACATACACACCAGCGCATTTTCATTTTGTGTGTCACAGCTGGTTTGATTACCACAACGTGTGAGTGGAGTGATGTTCAAAAGCCAGATGTGTGCCTGAGTGAATGTGTGCTGGCGTGCGTGTACACATTGTCACTCGATCGATGGTTTTTCACATTACCAAGCATTTTGAAACAAACAATAAAGTTCATTCTCTTGCACGAAAACTCTGTTGCTGCTTATAAAAAGAATGCTATTCCAATCCGTCTAAAACATATGACTTTCTTAAATTCCGTACACAAACACAACCTACGGCAAGGCTTTGTTCCTTCATGAAAAAAGCATGGGTCCATGCAGACCCACGACGTACGGCAAGGCTTTGTTCCTTCATAAAAAGCATGGGTCCATGCGGACCCACGACGTACGGCAAGGCTTTGTTCCTTCATAAAAAGCGTGGGTCCATGCGGACCCACGACGTACGGCAAGGCTTTGTTCCTTCATAAAAAAAGCATGGGTCCATGCGGACCCACGACGTACGGCAAGGGTTTGTTCCTCCATAAAAAGCATGGGTCCATGCGGACCCACGATGTACGGCAAAGCCTCTTTCCTTCACTAAAAGCATGGGTCCATGCGGACCCACGATGTACGGCGCGCAAAATTGTAGGCGACGTACGGGAAAGGTTAAAATGCACAGCTACCGTCTTGAGAATTGCGAACATGAATCGGTCCTTTTTTTATGCTGATCATCATCTACAGATATATCTTCTTCAAAATCCTAAGAAAAGTTTGAAACTCTAATAATATTTAAGTCACCACCAACAATCACATACTATCATCTTTAACTAAAAGTAAAAACCTTACAAAAATTCTCCATTGTCCTTTCAATATAAGAAAATGGACAGCCTTATCTAGATAGACAGACAGACAGACAGACAGACAGACAGACAGATAGATAGATAGATAGATAGATAGATAGATAGATAGATAGATAGATAGATAGATAGATAGATAGATAGATATAGGCTTATGCAAGTATGTATGTAAGTATGTATGTATGTATGTTCGTATGTATGTATGCATGCATGTATACACATCCATGACATGTTTCATAGTGCCAAGAAAGGATTTATCAATAATAAAGCCATGATACAAATCAGATACAACATCTACTGCTTTGACATAGGGACATATCTCATTCTCCACAAGGCTCACCAGTCAGGGACAGATTTCATTCTCCACAAGGCACTCCAGTCAGGGACAGATCTCATTCTCTACAAGGCACTGCAGTCAGGGACAGATCTCATTCACAAGGCACTGCAGTCAGGGACAGATCTCATTCACAAGGCACTCCAGTCAGGGACAGATCTCATTCTCCACAAGGCACTCCAGTCAGGGACAGATCTCATTCTCCACAAGGCACTCCAGTCAGGGACAGATCTCATTCTCCACAAGGCACTCCAGTCAGGGACAGATCTCATTCTCCACAAGGCACTCCAGTCAGGGACAGATCTCATTCTCCACAAGGCACTCCAGTCAGGGACAGATTTCATTCTCCACAAGGCACTCCAGTCAGGGACAGATCTCATTCTCCACAAGGCACTCCAGTCAGGGACAGATCTCATTCTCCACAAGGCACTCCAGTCAGGGACAGATCTCATTCTCCACAAGGCACTCCAGTCAGGGACAGATTTCATTCTCCACAAGGCACTCCAGTCAGGGACATATCTCATTCTCTACAAGGCACTCCAGTCAGGGACAGATCTCATTCTTCACAAGGCACTCCAGTCAGGGACAGATCTCATTCTCCACAAGGCACTCCAGTCAGGGACAGATCTCATTCTCCACAAGGCACTCCAGTCAGGGACAGATCTCCTTCACAAGGTTCACCAGTCAGGGACAGATCTCATTCACAAGGCTCACCAGTCAGGGACAGATCTCATTCTTCACAAGGCTCACCAGTTTACCGGAAGTTTTCCACGTGCCGTGAACTTTACAACTGGTTTACAGTACACAATGTATCCAGCAAGAATAGGCAATTGAAAAACGTCAACAAATGTTTGAACCAAAGATAAAGAATCAAAACTAGAAACGCATGAAATGACATCGTTATTATCTTTTTTCGAAAGTAATCCATTTGTATTCCAATGAAGAAATGGAAGAAAAAGTTTATTACAAATGCCAACATGACACGAATTGTAATTTACAGTAGAATGCATCTGCACACCAACATCGCAGAGAGAGAGACAGGGGGTGGGGGGGTATGTAACTATGTTTGTCTGGGGTTGGGGGAGGGATGGAGAGAGACTCACGGTCGAGATTATTTATAGTTTTCAGTATATGATGTCGACAAGAACAATCAGATCCGTGGATGTTTTCTTGTCTCCCCTTACTTACCCGTAAGTTTTGTGTGTTCATTTTTTAATCTTGACAAACATTGCCCCTGTCTTATTTCTGCAACGTCTGTGACCTCATCGTTGACCTGGCAAACATTCTCTTTTTTTTTCCCAGAGCGTTGGCTTGCTAAACAATGTCCCTGCCTTCCTTCCATGACATTGATGTGCTCATCATTTTATAGCAAATAGTGGCCCTCCCTTCTTTCAATAACACTGATGTGCTCATCATTGTTCACGGCAAATAGCGGCCCTCCCTTCTTTCCATAACATTGATGTGCTCATCATTGTTCATGGCAAATAGTGGCCCTCCCTTCTTTCCATAATGTTAATGTGCTGATCGATGACCATGAAGCACCACACACACACAAACACACTCACACACACACACAACCACCACCACACCACACTACACCACACCACACACAACCACCACAAAGCATAACACAACACACACACACACACACACACACACACACACACACACACACACACACACACACACACCACACACACCACACACACACAGCACCACTAACACCATACACACCACACCATACCACACCACACCACACCACACCACCACCAAAACATAACACAACACACACACACACACACACACACACCACCACCACCACCACCACACCACCACCACCACACCACCACCACCACCACCACACCACACCACACCACACCACCACCACACCACACCACCACAAACACATAACACACACACCAACACACACCACACACACACCACACAAACCACAACACACACACACACACCAACACACCACACACACACACACACACACACACACACACACACACACACACCACCACGCACGCACGACGCACGCACGCACGCACACACACACACATACCACACACACGCGCGCGCACCACACCACACCATACACACCACACTACACAACACCACCTTCCTGAATCTCCAATCTCGTGGGCCATCTTCACGTGCCTCTGAGGAAAGTTATACTAAGTAAGTTTACTTTGTGTTGTGTCATCTGGCACTGTGATCAATTGTCAGATTTGCTGTTCCTTATTATTCTCCGTGAGTGCTGTGGTATTACACAGCAGTAGTAAAGCATTGTAATCCTGCCTAGGTGTGCCGTCTGTGAAGGGAAAAACGACCCTGTGTTCTCCCTCTCTCTCTCTCTCTCTCTCTCTCTCTCTCTCTCTCTCTCTCTCTCTCTCTCTCTCTCTCTCTCTCTCTCTCCCCTTTCTCTTCACCGCTCCACTCTGTCTCCTCCTCCTCCTCCTCACGTCTCTCCCTCTGTCCATCATGCGTAGGTGTGTTTCTCTCTCAGCTCTCTCCCCTCCCTTCTCTCTCTCCTCCCACCTAAACATATGACCGGTGGTGCGGGCTGCCTCTTAGCATCCTCCAGCTCGCGCGCCAGGTTAGAAACGTATAAAAATAGACTTAACAGTGGCAGACTGGAATGCATAAAACACAGGCTTTACAGTGGCAGACAGGAATGAATAAATACAGGCTTTACAGTAGCAGACAGGAATGAATAAACACAGGTTTACAGTGGCAGACAGGAATGTATAAAACATAGGCTTAACATCCACAGTCAGGAATGTAAAAAACATAGGCTTTACAGTGGCAGACAGGAATGTATAAAACATAGGCTTTACAGTGGCAGGCAGGAATGTATAAAACATAGGCTTTACAGTGGCAGACAGGAATGTATAAAAACAGGCTTTACATTGGCAGACAGGAATGTATAAAACATAGGCTTTACAGTGGCAGACAGGAATGAATAAAAAGAGACTTTACAGTGGCAGACAGGAATGTAAAAAACATAGGATTTACAGTGGCAGACAGGAATGAATAAAACATAGGATTTACAGTGGCAGACAGGAATGAATAAAAACAGGCTTTACATTGGCAGACAGGAATGAATAAAAACAGGCTTTACATTGGCAGACAGGAATGTATAAAACATAGGATTTACAGTGGCAGACAGGAATGAATAAAAACAGGCTTTACAGTGGCAGACAGGAATGAATAAAAACAGGCTTTACAGTGGCAGATAGGAATGTATAAAGCATAGGCTTTACAGTGGCAGACAGGAATGTATAAAACATAGGCTTTACAGTGGCAGACAGGAATGTATAAAACATAGGCTTTACAGTGGCAGACAGGAATGTATAAAAATAGGCTTTACAGTGGCAGACAGGAATGTATAAAACATAGGATTTACAGTGGCAGACAGGAATGAATAAAAGCAGGCTTTACAGTGGCAGATAGGAATGTATAAAACATAGGCTTTACAGTGGCAGACAGGAATGAATAAAAAGAGACTTTACAGTGGCAGACAGGGATGTATAAAACATAGGCTTTACAGTGGTAGACAGGAATGTATAAAACATTGACTTTACAGTGGCAGACAGGAATGTATAAAAACAGGCTTTACAGAGGCAGACAGGAATGTATAAAACATAGACTTTACAGTGGTAGACAGGAATGTATAAAACATTGACTTTACAGTGGCAGACAGGAATGTATAAAAACAGGCTTTACAGAGGCAGACAGGAATGTATGAAACATAGGCTTTACAGTGGCAGACAGGAATGAATAAAAAGAGACTTTACAGTGGCAGACAGGAATGCATAAAACATAGGCATTACAGCTGCAAACAGGAATGAATAAAATATAGGCTACACAGTGGTAGACAGGAATGCATAAAACATACGCTTTACAGCTGTAGACAGGAATGTATAGAACATAGGCTTTACAGTGGCAAACAGATACAATCAGCACACACAAAGGCAGACAGGAATATATGTCAATTAACAAACAGACTTTACAGAGGCAGACAGGAATATGTCAATTAACAAACAGACTTTACAGAGGCAGACAGGGATATGTCAATTAACAAACAGACTTTACAGAGGCAGACAGGAATATGTCAATTAACAAACAGACTTAACAGAGGCAAACAGGGAAGTACGGAATGCTGGCATTTCAGAAGCAGAGTAAAATTTATGAACACACTCATACAGACTTTACAGAGGGTGACAAATGTATAAAAGGAAGCTTAACTGTGGCAGATTATAATGTCTCAACACACAGAGGGGCTTTCCAGTTGCAGACAGGAATGTCTAAAACACAGGCTGAACTGTGGCAGATTATAATGTCTCAATACACAGAGACTCTCCAGTTGCAGACAGGAATGTATAAAACACAGGCTGAACTGTGGCAGATTATAATGTCTCAATACACAGAGACTCTCCAGTTGCAGACAGGAATGTATAAAACACAGGCTGAACTGTGGCAGATTATAATGTCTCAACACACAGAGTCTCTTCAGTTGCAGACAGGAATGTATAAAACACAGGCTGAACTGTGGAAGATTATAATGTCTCAATACACAGAGACTCTCCAGTTGCAGACAGGAATGTATAAAACACAGGCTGAACTGTGGCAGATTATAATGTCTCAACACAGAGTCTCTTCAGTTGCAGACAGGAATGTATAAAACAAAGGGTCATACACACAAAACTCCACTGCCTGGCTATACAGGGAGTGTCCGCAGGAGTATCAGCCTGCGTACGCAGAAAGAAAGAAAAGAAAACAGGCTGAACTGTGGCAGATTATGTCTCAATACACAGCGCCGTTCAAGTGGAAGACAGGAATATAGAAACCACAGGCTGAACTGTGGCAGATTATAATGTCTCAACACACAGAGACTCTCCAGTTGCAGACAGGAATGCATAAAACACGAGTCATACTGAGGCACACAGGAATGTCAAAAGCCAGATCCATTCAGCACAACGGTCAGCAAGGTGTAGCGATAGCGGTGACGATCCAAGGAGATGCCTATGGGACATTTGTCCAATAGGAACTGACATCAAGTGACCCCTTCCCCAACACCCTCCGCTGCACCGTGTGCCGGACACTGCCAATCTGGAATATACTGTCTTCACCAACTTTGGTCTCTTGCGGTTAAAAAAGAACATCTTAAATATGTTTTATCGTTGTTTTGTAGAATCAGTGCTGCCCTTTGGCTCTTTAAGCTGGTTTGGAAATGTTAGCGTGAAAACCAAATACATTTTAAACAGAGTGGTCAATACATGTGGAAGGATTATCGCAAAAACAAGAACAGTTAAATTAATTGTATGAATGTCGTGTCACACAAAAAAACTGTGAACGAAGCAATAAAAGACATAACAGTGGTCCGGCGCAAGGAAGCGAGAGCCCTACTACAAGTGATCACAGAGACTCTCGTTTTGTTGGTGAAGAAGACAAGTGCAGAGAACGCTCGTTGAGTAAGAGAAGACGGACTTTAGATCAGCAACACAAAATATAACCGACTTTGCAAGTAATAAAGAGACTAGCGGAAAAAGACGGATGGGGATGAAACGGAAATCTTGACAGAGAACAACAGTGATAATACAGTGATCACCACATTGAACAGGATGGAGAGGGCCATGGAGGATGGAAGGAGGGAGACGGGGGGGGTCACGGCACAATTAGAAATGGTTCTTGCGGAAATCTTTGAGATTAGAAAAGAAAATTCCTTCTTGAAAAAAAGATAGAATCGCTCGAGAAAAGATGCTCTGACTCAGCTGATCATATTGAGCGATTAGAAAAGCAAATTAAGCAAGAAAAAGAGCTTCGGAACACACAGGAACAATACACACGAAAGGACAACCTGAAAAATATTAACTTGCCAGGGGACAAACAAACAGAGACTTCAGAACAGACAGAAAATAAAGTGGTGGAGCTGATTCAGAAAACGCTTGGTGCCCCTTCTTTTCTACCTGTCCACATTAGTGTGGCGCACCGTGTGGGCAAGTTTGTACAGGGGCAGAACAGACCGGTCATAGTTCGCCTCACTAACAGAAAAATCAAAATGGAAATATTCAAGCTTCGAAAGAAACTGAAACAGCAAAATTCGCAAATCTACATTAACGAAGATCTGACGAAACTGAACTCGCAGAGGTTAATGCATGTAAAACGACACCAGGCAGTTATCTCTGCGTGGTCTTGGCAAACTATACTGCAAGCTCCTCGACCTGCAAGTACTGAACATTAAGAAGGGGATGTCAGCGTAATCGACAGACGGCTATTTGAGTCCTCAACCCCATCCCGGAGGACCCAGAGTCACAGGCAGACTTACCGAGGCCGCGGGCAGACCAGGGGATGGTGGAGCGATCGGGAGAGGAGGGACAGTGCAGAGGATTGACCACACGCAAGGGGGGGCTTCCTCTACCTCGGACAGCCCTGGCCATCACTCTACACAGCCCTGTGACATTGGAAGTGGGAAGGGACGGGAATGTGCTAAAAGGGGACCCAAACAGACTGACAGGACGTACGCAGAGACTGTTCGCCTTGGTGATTCTCAGGCTGACAATAGCAGGAAGCAGGACGCTTCACCCCGCAAAGCAGTCACCAAATCTGGAAGATTTCCATCAGAGTTTGACAGATATTGATAATGAGATGGACTTGAACGAGTGAGGGATCATTCCTTCGCTGAAACGGTGGAATCTTAATTACGTATGTACAACATGATTTTTGCTGTTGTGACACCCCGCCCCTTTCCGCCTCCTCTGCTGCCCCCCCCCCCCCCCCTCCCGTGCTTCCCGCCCCGATCTCAGTCCGTTCTCCCCCCCCAAATTCTACTTCGCACTACTTAAAGGCAAAGTAAAATACTTTATACCCAGATAGAGAGCATTTTTTTTTCTGTGGCCCCTATGTCCTCACGCCCTTAGGTGCATGTTTCAGCCTGTGACTAATGTCTCGTTAATGTCTTTATGCCTAGTGCCTCCCTTAGATACCCCCCCCCCCCCCAACACAACCTATCACCCCCCCCCCCTTCCTTTATGCCCACTCCATCTCCTTGCATATCAGTGACGACTAGTATGATTAATCCCCACATGCTTGGCGATCTTTCTGTTGTGTGCTAATATGGTTAAACTCAGAGTACCCAGGGTTTCTTTTTTTGCTTTGGCTCCTAGTTTGGACTTAAAAGTTTGTATTTTGCTATACTGTTATTGAATATGTTAGGACAATTCATTTTTTTAGGCCCCATTTCTTCCCACCTTTACCCGTCACCATCATGCTAGGCGGTGCGATGGGCTGTTAATAATCCATGTGGCAGTATCTGAATAACTGTTCAGCTGTTGCTGTCATGAACACACTCACACACACGCGCTGACACACACACACACACACACACACGCACGCACGCACGCACGCCCCACACGCGCGCGCGCGCGCTTACACACACACACACACACACGCGCGCGCGCGCGCACACACACATGCACACACACATGCACACTTACAAAACACAAACACACACATACTCACTCACTCATTCACTCCCCTCACACACAAAACCACACACACACACACACACACACACACACACACACACACACACACACACACACACACACACACGCACACACACACACACACACACACACACACACACAACACACACACACACACACACACACATATATATATATATATATATATATATATATAGGGGGATGTAGGGCGAGAACCGCGAGTACCTAGGTTGATCGATGATTCAGAGGATCAGGGGTATTGTGCAGAATGCTATGATTAATTCCCACATGCTTGGTGACCTTTCTGTTGTTGTGTTTGGGGCGCACTTTCGGTGATATTAGTTTTGTATTCATAGTGTGGAGCCTGGATTTCGCTACATGATGGTCATGAACAGGTGTCAGGTAAAAACAGGTATGAAAGTGAGAATGTGTGGATGTGTGTGTGTGAAATATACACCTATCTCTTGTCGGTCTATTCTAACTTTCTCCTGTCCACTATCTTTCTACTCTGTCTTTTCACTATCTTTCGTATGATTCCTTACTTACAAAGAACCACCAAAACAAATCCGCTTTTGAGATACTCTACTTGTGCGGTGTCCTTGTATGTGTACAATGTTGACCTAATGCTACCAGTTTTGAAATATGGACTTCGATTCCAGTGTCTGTTCAATATGATCCCTTTCTTCCCGTTGGCCGTATTTTCAGATTTATGTTTTTCATTATCTAGATTGGCAGTGGATATTCACTATTACTAATTTGTGCTACTGATGGAAGAAAATAGTGTTTTAAAGATATGTACCTTCAACTGTAATGGTCTGAATGATACGAGAAAAAGAAAAGATGTATTTGATTTTTTGAGACAACAAAATTGCAACATTTATGTTTTAACAAGAAACCCACTGGAAAACTGAATCTGAAACTTTATTAGATCAAACTGGGTTACAATGTATGGATTAGGGGCGAGGACACAAACAAGAAGGGTGTTGCAGTACTTTTTAATAACAATTTTGAATACAAAATAACTAACGTAATTAGAGATCAAGATGGTTGCTATATTTTTATGAATGTGCAACTGTCAAATAAGAATGTTACTATAGTGAAACATTTATGGCCCAAGTAGCGGAGATGACCCAGCCTTTTTGAAAAGATTTTTGAGTTTAATTGAAACCAACAACAGTGAACAAGTTATTGTTGGAGGAGACTGGAATTGTGCGCTAAATCTAAAATTGGATGTTCGTAATTATAAGAGCACAGCAAACCGTCAGAGGACCCGTAAGAAAATCATTGATATTATGGACTTTAAATGGTTTTTACGACATGTACATAACATTATATCCAGACAAACGCTCATATACCTGGCGTAAATTCAATACAATTAAGCAGGCCAGGCTAGACTATTTTATATGTTCTGAGGATATAATGAATGACGTCAAAGGTATTGATGTCAAACCAGGCAACCGATCTGACCACTCACTGGTGCAGTTATCCTTAAAAATAGATAAATTAAAACGTGACAGACCTTTCTGGAATTTCAACAATTCACTATTAAAAGATGCACAGTACATAGCAGAAATTAAAAAAGTAATTACCAATATCAAACAGCAATAGGGTGTACCAGTATACAACATGGCCGGTATTGACAATGTTGCTAATGATGATTTAACATTTACTATAAGTGATAAATTGTTCTTTGAGACTCTACTACTAGAAATAAGAGGCAGAACAATTTCTTATGCAACTTTTAAGAAAGGTCAACAAACCAGCAAGAGAATGACTAAGAAAAACAGATTAAAAGAATCGAAGAGAATGTCAACGATAATAACATGCATGAACTAGAGAACTTAAAATACAACCCACAAGAAATAAGAAATATGCGAATCGAAGGCAAACTAATTCGCTCCAGAGTCAGACGGATAAATGAAGGTGAAAAGGTCAGTAAGTATTTTGTAACCTTGAAAAAAAAAATTTTATTGATAAAACGATGCCCTTTTGGAAACAGAGTCTGGTAACGTTATCTCAGAACAAGAAACCATTTTGAAAGAAGTACAACAATTTTACCAACAACTATATTCCCACAGGACTGCGCGTGATTTTTGTTTAACATCTCATATACCGGAAGCAACAAAATTAACTGACATGATAAGCATAGCATAGAAGGAAAATTTCGTATCTGAAGCAGCGGCCTCTTTAAAATCTATGAAAATGGTAAAAGCCCTGGCCCTGACGGCTTTACAAGCTGAGTTCTATAAGTTCTTTTTTGTTGATATTGGAGCTTTTCTTGTTAGATCTATAATGAAGGTTTTATTGATGCTGAACTTTCTGTAACACAACGTCAAGGTGTCATTATAATGCATACCTAAGGAAGGCAAACAAACGTTTTGTAAAAAACTGGCGTCCAATCTCATTACTAAAATTTCTTATAAAATTGCATCGACATGCATTGCCAACCGCTTGAAGTCTGTTTTGCCTTCCATTATCCATGAAAGCCAGACGGGCTTTTTGAAAGTCGTTACATAGGTGAGAATATTCGCATGTTATATGATACCTTAGTATAATGCTGAGAAAAAAACATCCCAGGTATGTTTCTGTCAATAGACTTTGAGAAAGCCTTCGACAGTATTTCATGGTCGTTTTTGCACAAATGCTTGGATTTTTTCAACTTTGGCCCAGATATGATTCACTGGGTCAAAACTTTTTATTCACATATTAATACTTGTGTTTCTGTCAACGGTCAATATTCTAGCTGGTTTGCAATAGAACGTGGTGTTCGACAAGGTGATCCATCATCCCCGTATATTTACCTTCTTTGTGCAGAGATACTGTCACTAAAGATCAGACATGACAATTTAATCAAGGGCATAAAAATTCAAAATAGGGAAAGCTTATTGTCACAATTTGCAGATGACACTGCTTTGTGTTTAGACGGCAGCAAAATTCATTAAAAGAAGCCAATTGCCGTGCTGACACAGTTTGCTGAAATGTCAGGACTAAACATGAACTTTGATAAAAGTCAGATCATTTGGATAGGTAGCAGAAAAAAACTGCAATTTAAGGTTTATGCGCGATAAAAACTTCATTTGGGACCCGGGTATCTTCAAGATACTTGGGATTAAATTTTCAATTGATACAAAGTCCATTAGCACCATCAACTATGATGACAAATTAATTCAGATGAAAAGGATTTTATCACACTGGGAAAAAAGACAGCTAACACCATTAGGAAAATAAAAAGTAGTGAAGACTCTTGTCCTGTCCAAAATAACGTATTTGTTAATAAATCTACCAGATCCACCACATATTTTTTATCTCTGAACTAGAGACAGAGTTGTTTACATTCTTATGGAATGGTAAAATAGTAAAATTAGGAAACCAGTTGCATGTAGCTCATACGTCTGTGGTGGACTGCGCATGATTGATATCAGAGCTTTCATTGCTGCTATGAAATTAAGCTGGCTTTATAAAATACAGTCCGAGGGTAACTCCAAGCTTAAAGACTTTCTCTTTGATATGTACCCTGAAATGGAAAATATGAAATTTTTTAGGGGCAGATTATATCAAAACTTTAACCAAGTCCGTTAAGAATCCTTTCTGAATGACGTGTTTAGGGACTATAGGAGAGTTTGTAGAGTGTGTCATCCTAGAAATATTGACGAATTTATGGCTGAATGCATTCACTTCAATAAAGACATTCTGAGGGGTGAAAAAACTATATTTTTAAAAGAATGGTGTGAAAATAACATCTACTTCATCAGACAACTCGTCAGTGAAGCAGGCAGTACATGTCATATCATGAATTTAAAACAAAATATCCTACCATAAGAAAAACAGATTTTTTGTCTTACAATGGAATCCTGAACGCAATCAAAGGATACCAAAAAAAATTAAAAAGTAGAACTTACAAATACCTTTAAAATTCTTGAAACCAAATCATGGTTTTCTATTTAGGAAAGGCAATAAATTTATTCAAACTGTACTTGTTGACAGCGGAGCAGTTCCAGCTGCGGTTTTGAAATGGAGCAACACGTTCGAAAATTTAAACTGGAATGCTATATTTTTACACTGTTTTAAAACTACTAATGATGTGCAACTACGCTGGTTTCAATTCCGACTGTTGCACAGAATTCTGCCATCACAGAAGTACCTATATCAGTGTAAAATTGTTAACACACCAAACTGTAATTTCTGTGACCAAAGACCACAGGACATAGAACATATGATTTTTGATTGTGACATTGTACGGGCATTTTGGTTGGAGCTTCAGCCTAAATATCATTGATAAGCTTGAGCACTGCCATAATGTTAATATTGATAAGAACCTAGTATTATTTGGAGTAAACAGATGTATACAGACTGACTGTGTGATGGACTTTTTAATACTGTATGCCAAATTCTTCATTTATAAATCCAAACTACAAAAAGTTAATCCAGTTTTTTGTAACTTCAGAAGAAGTCTACTTTATCGATACTCTTTGGAAAAGTATACTGTTAGTGTCAATTCAAACCTAAGTCTATTCGACAAACACTGGCTTCCGTATAGAGACATTTTACATAACTTCTTTCGTTACATGGTGGTACTCTCTCTCTCTCTCTCTCTCTCTCTCTCTCTCTCTCTCTCTCTCTCTCTCCTCTCTCTCTCTCTCTCTTTTCCCCCCCCCTCTCTTTCTCTCTCTCTCTCCTCCCCCCCCTCTCTCCCCCCTCTCTCTCTCTCTCTCTCTCTCTCTCTCTTTCTCTCTCGTATCTGTGCATCTGTTTTGTTTCTCAGTGTAGTACCTCAAACTCCCTACTACGGTCAGCACTCACAGTGTTAATTGTTTAAGCAATATTTAATGTTTATCAAGAAAATCAACATTGATGACAAAAACGTTGCATGATTAACTAAATGTGTGTGTTGTGTGGTTTTTTTTTTTTTTTTTTAATGAGGCTTATATATGAATTGGAAAATATTTTTGAGATGGAATGAGAGTTAATTCGCACGAAAAAGGAGAGAGAAAAAATTTTGTTACGTTGTCATGAGGCAACCCGGTAATGGAGACGCTGCGCTGCTGCCCGAACGCTCTCGAAGCGCCTGGTGCCTGTGCCGATCCAACACGCGCATGACACCAGGCAGTAAGCTACTATGCTGATTTGAAGGGAAAAAACATAAAGCAGTGTTTGCATTTTTTTTTCTTCTTAACATTTTAAGAATTTGATTATGACAAGAGGAAACCTCTGATTTCACCCCCATAGTCAGGTAGGCTACAATGAGGGAAATGAATAGATATTAGGCTCTATATTACGATTTATATTTGCTATGCATGCATATGCCTATTATGAATGTGTGAACATCTCCGCGCACTGTCTTCTTTCTCTGCGCACACGTAAGCTCTCTTATTAACTGAATAAAATGTGGGAAGGGAAAAAAAAAAAAGAACTGAGGTACTTACAAAACCAGTGAAACGAAAAAAAAACCAAAAAAAACTGAACATTGCTGCCGAATTGTTGCCGACAGTTTCTCATGTTCTTTCAAAAACCAAATGTTCTACCACCTGGACGAAGATTCCAAATTCCGAAATTCAACAAAACAAATGGATCTAAAAACATTTTCGTTCCCATTTCCATCAAACTCCTGAATCAAAACTAAACTTTCAAGAAGATCCGATTTAGAAAGAGTGCTTAAGCACATACTGTTAGTTAGGCAGTTATATCACACACACACACACACACACACACACACACACACACACACACACACACACACACACACACACACACACACACACACACACATTTGTTAACTATAGATCCATAGTCATGTTTTTATGGACACTTGATTTCTCTATGGAGATAATGCAGTGTTCTTGACTTGACTTGACTTGATTTTCTGGAGTGCAGAGTTCTAGTTTCCCATTTGCCAAGCGATGAATTCCAGTCTCCCATCTACAACACTCAGAAATCTACTTACTCATATATCTTCTCTTTCTCCTTTACCTCTATGGGGAGTCACTGGGGCACCACATCGAAGAATAGTTCATCAAGTTCCTCCCGTTCTGTCAGCTGTGTGCCAGTCTAGGTCTCTGACAATGATTTCCCTCTGCACTCCGCAATGTTGTCAGGTCATCGCCTTTTTCATGTTTCCTCCTCCACCTCTCTCTTCCAACACTTCATTTAAGGACCGCCCCGGCAAGGCCAGTTGATCTCGTTACCCCTCCACCTCTCTCTTCCAACACTTCATTTAAGGACCGCCCCGGCAAGGCCAGTTGATCTCGTTACCCCTCCACCTCTCTCTTCCAACACTTCATTTAAGGACCGCCCCGGCAAGGCCAGTTGATCTCGTTACCCCCCACCTCTCTCTTCCAACACTTCATTTAAGGACCGCCCCGGCAAGGCCAGTTGATCTCGTTACCCCTCCACCTCTCTCTTCCAACACTTCATTTAAGGACCGCCCCGGCAAGGCCAGTTGATCTCGTTACATGGTCGTACTGGTGTCGTGTTCTTTTCCTGACTGAGGTCAGTTGGTGTCTGTAAGGTCCTGCGTGTTGTCGAGGTCAGTTGGTGTTTGTAAGGTCCTGCGTGTTGTCGGATGGTTGGACTGATGTTTAGTATCTTGTGGTCACATCTCATTTCCGTAGTGAGTTGTTCTTTCCACTATGAACGTCCATGTCTTGCAAACGCACAGGAGGATGGTATATATTAGTGCACAGGAGGATGGTATATATTAGTGCATACGGGATTCCAATCTTGTGTTTCATGGAGCCATTGACACCCTTCCTTATTCCATCTTCCACAATACTGTGACTATTGTTACCCTTCCTTATTCCATCTTCCACAATACTGTGACTATTGTTACCCTTCCTTATTCCATCTTCCACAATACTGTGGCTATTGTTACCCTTCCTTATTCCATCTTCCACAATACTGTGACTATTGTTACCCTTCCTTATGCCATCTTCCACAATACTGTGGCTATTGTTACCCTTCCTTATTCCATCTTCCACAATACTGTGATTGTCTTTGCTGTCCTTGAGAGGATTTCTGATTTGGATAAATCATTTCTAATAAAGGATCCCAGTAAAACAAATGTTGAATAGATTCTTGCTTCTGACCATGGACAGTTATATCAGTAATGATGGTGGTGTTGTGACTGATATCAACTCTTCTGACCATGGACAGTTATATCAGTAATGATGGTGGTGTTGTGACTGATATCAACTCTTCTGACCATGGACAGTTATATCAGTAATGATGGTGGTGTTGTGACTGATATCAACTCTTCTGACCATGGACAGTTATATCAGTAATGAGGGTGGTGTTGTGACTGATATCAACTCTTCTGACCATGGACAGTTATATCAGTAATGATGGTGGTAGTGTGACTGATATCAACTCTTCTGACCATGGACAGTTATATCAGTAATGATGGTGGTGTTGTGACTGATATCAACTCTTCTGACCATGGACAGTTATATCAGTAATGATGGTGGTAGTGTGACTGATATCAACTCTTCTGACCATGGACAGTTACATCAGTAATGATGGTGGTGGTGTGACTGATGTCAACTCTTCTGACCATGGACAGTTATATCAGTAATGATGGTGGTGGTGTGACTGATGTCAACTCTTCTGACCTTGGACAGTTATATCAGTAATGATGGTGGTGTTGTGACTGATATCAACTCTTCTGACCATGGACAGTTATATCAGTAATGATCGTGGTGTGACTGATATCAACTCTTCTGACCATGGACATTTATATCAGTAATGATGGTGGTGGTGTGACTGATATCAACTCTTCTGACCATGGACAGTTACATCAGTAATGATGGTGGTGTTGTGACTGATATCAACTCTTCTGACCATGGACAGTTATATCAGTAATGATGGTGGTGGTGTGACTGATATCAACTCTACTGACCATGGACAGTTGCATCAGTAATGATGGTGGTGGTGTGACTGATACCAACTCTACTGACCATGGACAGTTACATCAGTAATGATGGTGGTGTTGTGACTGATATCAACTCTTCTGACCATGGACAGTTACATCAGTAATGATGGGGTGGTGTGACTGATGTCAACTCTTCTGACCATGGACAGTTATATCAGTAATGATGGTGGTGGTGTGACTGATGTCAACTCTTCTGACCATGGACAGTTACATCAGTAATGATGGTGGTGTGACTGATATCAACTTGCTCTTCTCAGCGACGATCCCCATGCCATGTACTGTCGTTGTTTCATCCAGTCGTTCAACAAGCTAAGCGAGTTCTTGTTGACTACCTGCCAGGCCGCTGACGTCATCTTCAGATGGAAGATTTGTGATTGCTCCTCCTCCACTGCCGACTCTGCTTGCATGATCTTGAGGTGCATCAGTCATGATCTTGAAGTGCGTCAGTCATGATCTTGAAGTGCATCAGTCATGATCTTAAAGTGCGTCAGTCAGGATCTTGAAGTGCATCAGTCAGGATCTTGAAGTGCGTCAGTCATGATCTTGAAGTGCATCAATCATAATCCTGAAGTGCGTCAGTCAGGATCTTGAAGTGCATCAGTCAGGATCTTGAAGTGCATCAGTCAGGACCTTGAAGTGCATCAGTCATGATCTTGAAGTGCATCAGTCATGATCTTGAAGTGCATCAGTCAGGACCTTGAAGTGCATCAGTCATGATCTTGAAGTGCATCAGTCATGATCTTGAAGTGCATCAGTCATGATCTTGAAGTGCATCAGTCATGATCTTGAAGTGCATCGGTCATGATGTGTTCTAGGAATAGCTTGAAAAGTGCAGGAGATAGAAACCATCCCGGACGAACTCTAAATGGACAAGAGAACCATTCCCCAGAAGCACCATGGACTAGTACTGCGCTGGTTGCAATCAGGTACAATTGCTGATTGGTGCTGATACGCATTCGCCGAATGTTAAAGTCTTCACTGTGACCTGCAGTGCCTTACGCCAGACCCTGTCCAACGCCTTCGTGAAGCCTACGAAGATGTGGTAGAACTCCCGCTGGTGTTGGAGATGTTCCCGGTGTGTTACATAAGGCTGCAGATGATTCTTATCATATCAATTTCTGCATCTCCGCAATGTTTAAAGAGTTCTGCTTGGATGTTCTCGATGCCTGCGGACTCATACATTTCATCGATTTCACGCCATCAGCAACTTCTTTACGGGGTATCGGAAAGTCATCCAAATCTGATCAATGCTGTGGCCTTAACACATCTGGATCTCTTGTGCTGTATCAATGCTGTGACATTAACACATCTGGATCTCTTGTGCTGTATCAATGCTGTGACATTAACACATCTGGATCTCTTGTGCTGTAACATTAACACATCTGGATCTCTTGTGCTGTATCAATGCTGCAACATTAACATATCTGGATCTCTTGTGCTGTATCGATACTGTGACATTAACACATCTGGATCTCTTGTGCTGTATCAATGCTATGACATTAACACATCTGGATCTCTTGTGCTGTATCGATACTGTGACATTAACACATCTGGATCTCTTATACTGTATCACCACTGTGGCATTAACACATCTGGATCTCCTGTGTTGTATCAATGATGTCACATTGACACATCTGGATCTCCTGTGTTTTATCAATATTGTGATATTAACACATCTGGATCTCTTGTGCTGTATCGATGCTGTGACATTAACACATCTGGATCTCTTGTGCTGTATCGATACTGCGACATTAACACATCTGGATCTCTTGTGCTGTATCGATACTGCGACATTAACACATCACGATCTCTTGTGCTGTATGAATGTTGTGGCATTAACACATCTGGATATCTTGTGCTGTATCGATACTGCAACATTAACACATCACGATCTCTTGTGCTGTATGAATGTTGTGGCATTAACACATCTGGATCTCTTGTGCTGTAACAATGCTGTGACATTAACACATCTGGATCTCTTGTGCTGTAACAATGCTGTGATATTAACACATCTGGATCTCTTGTGCTGTAGCGATGCTGTGACATTAACACATCTGGATCTCTTGTGCTGTAACAATGCTGTGACATTAACACATCTGGATCTCTTGTGCTGTGGCGTTAACACATCTGGATCTCTTGTGCTGTGACATTAACACATCTGGATGTCTTGTGCTGTGGCGTTAACACATCTGGATCTCTTCTGCTGTGACATTAACACATCTGGATCTATTGTGCTGTGGCGTTAACACATCTGGATCTCTTGTGCTGTGACTTTAACACATCTGGATGTCTTGTGCTGTGGCGTTAACACATCTGGATCTCTTGTGATGTGACATTAACACATCTGGATCTCTTGTGATGTGACATTAACACATCTGGATCTCTTGTGATGTGACATTAACACATCTGGATCTCTTGTGTTGTAACAATACTGTGGCATTAACACATCTGGATCTCTTGTACTGTGACATTAACACATCTGGATCTCTTGTCATGTGACATTGACACATCTGGATCTCTTGTGCTGTGACATTAACACATCTGGATCTCTTGTGTTGTAACAATACTGTGGCATTAACACATCTGGATCTCTGGTGCTGTGACATTAACACATCTGGATCTCTTGTGCTGTGACATTATCACATCTGGATCTCTTGTGCTGTGACATTAACACATCTGGATCTCTTGTGCTGTAACATTAACACATCTGGATCTCTTGTGCTGTAACAATACTGTGACATTAACACATCTGGATCTCTTGTGCAGTGGCATTAACACATCTGGATCTCTTGTGCTGTGGCATTAACACATCTGGGTCTTTTGTGCTGCATCAATGCTGTGGCATTAACACATCTGGATCTCTTGTGCTGTGACATTAACACATGTGGATCTCTTGTGATGTGACATTAACACATCTGGATCTCTTGTGCTGTGACATTAATACATCTGAATATCTTGTGCTGTGGCGTTAATTCATCTGGATCTCTTGTGCTGTGGCATTAAGACATCTGGATCTCTTGTGCTGTGGCATTAACACATCTGGATTTCTTGTGCTGTGGCATTAGCACATCTGGATCTCTTGTACTGTGACATTAACACATCTGGATCTCTTGTGCTGTGGCATTAACACGTCTGGATCTCTTGTGCTGTGGCATTTACACATCTGGATCTCTTGTGCTGTTTCGATGCTGTGGCATTAACGCATCTGGATCTCTTGTGCTGTGGCATTAACACATCTGGATCTCTTCTGCTGTGGCATTAACACATCCGGATCTCTTCTGCTGTGGCATTAACACATCTGGGTCTTTTGTGCTGTGGCATTAACACATCTGGGTCTTTTGTGCTGTGTAAGCCGAATTGGCCAGGTTCGATTTGTGCTCAAGGAATACAACGAAAAGGAAAATACAGAGATCTTACCGGATCAGTCGCAACATTCATTCATTTGGAAGGAACTTCTTTCTTTTTTTGATAAGGGAGCGGGGAGGGGGGGGTCATACATTCATGTTTTAGGAATTTTCCTCCTTTCAACTTGCACATCATCTCTGCTAACAATCCGTTTGACAATACGCAGTGTCGCAGAAGACAA
>CM031606.1:1375245-1380245 GCA_018398815.1 Conus ventricosus
GGGAAGGGAGAGACAGGGAGGAACAAAGGGGAAGGGAGAGACAGGGAGGAACAAAGGGGAAAGAGGAGACAGGGAGGAACAAAGGGGAAAGGAGAGACAGGGAGGAACAAAGGGGAAAGGGAGAGACAGGGAGGAACAAAGGGAAGGGAGAGACAGGGAGGAACAAAGGGGAAGGGAGAGACAGGGAGGAACAAAGGGGAAAGAGGAGACAGGGAGGAACAAAGGGGAAAGGAGAGACATGGAGGAGATATCCGATCCGGTATTACAATACCACATTCACATTCTTTCCTTTATTTCATTGTCTTTTTTCTAAACACGCTTCTACAGGTGGTTGTTGTTGTTGTTGCTGTTGTTGTTGTTGCTGTTGTCGTTGTTCTTGTGTTGTTGTTGTTGTTTTTGTTGTTGTGTTGTTGTTCTTGTTGTTCTTGTTCTTGTTGTTGTTGTTCTTGCTGTTCTTGTTCTTGTTGTCGCTGTTGTTGTTTTAAATAGGAAAAGAGATAGAGATTTGAAGAATAGAAAAGGAGAGGCGGGTACAGTATCTCCCATCGCTGGGTCCACTCCCCGCCTGCACCTCCTTCCCCTTCCCCTGTCTGACCCCCTTCACCTCCCCTTTCCCTGTCTGACCCTCTCCACCTCCCCTTCCCCTGTCTGACCCCCTCTACCCCCCCTTCCCCTGTCTAACTCACCTGCCTCTCCTTTGCCTGTCTGACCACCCTCTACCTCCCCTTTCCCTGTCTGACGCCCTTCACCTCCCTTTCCCTGTCTGACCCCCCTCCACTTCCCCTTTCCATGTCTGACCCCCCTCCACCTCCCCATTCCCTGTCTGACCGACCTCCACCTCCCTTTCCCTGTCTGACCCCCTCCACCTCCCCTTTCCATGTCTGACCCCCCTCTACCTCCCCTTCCATTTCCTGTCTGACCCCCTCCACCTCCCCTATCCCTGTCTGACCCCCCTCCACCTCCCCTTTCCCTGTCTGACCCCCTCCACCTCCCCTTTCCCTGTCTGACACCCCCCCCCCCCCTTCCACCTCCCATTTCCCTGTCTGACCCCCCCTCCACCTCCCCTTTCCCTGTCTGACCCCCTCCACCTCCCCTTTCCCTGTCTGACCCCCCTCCACCTCCCCTCTCCCTGTCTGACCCCCCTCAACCTCCCCTTTCCTTGTCTGACTCACCTTCCTCCCTTTCCCTGTCTGACCCCCCTCCACCTCCCCTCTCCCTGTCTGACCCCCCTCAACCTCCCCTTTCCTTGTCTGACTCACCTTCCTCCCTTTCCCTGTCTGACCCCCCTCCACCTCCCCTTTCCCTGTCTGACCCCCTCCACCTCCGCTTTCCCTGTCTGACCCCCTCCATCTCCCCTTTCCCTGTCTGATCCCCTTCACCTCCCCTATCCCTGTCTGACTCACCTTCCTCCCCTTTCCCTGTCTGATCCCCCTCCATCTCCCCTTTCCCTGTCTGATCCCCTTCACCTCCCCTATCCCTGTCTGACCCCCCTCCACCTCCCCTTTCCCTGTCTGATCCCAATCCACCTCCCCTTTCCCTGTCTGACCCCCCTCCACCTCCCCTTTCCCTGTCTGACCCCCCCCCCCCCCACCTCCCCTTTCCCTGTCTGATCCTCCTCCATCTCCCCTTTCCCTGTCTGACCCCCCTCCACCTCCCCTTTCCCTGTCTGACCCCCTCCACCTCCCCTTTCCCTGTCTGACCCCCTTCACCTCCCCTATCCCTGTCTGACTCATCTTCCTCCCCTTTCCCTGTCTGACCCCCCTCCACCTCCCCTCTCCCTGTCTGACCCCCCTCCACCTCCCCTTTCAATGTCTGACCCCCTCCACCTCCCCTCTCCCTGTCTGACCCCCTCCACCTCCCCTTTCCCTGTCTGACCCCCTCCACCTCCCCTTTCCCTGTCTGACGCCCCTCCACCTCCCTTTTCCCTGTCTGACCCCCCTCCACCTCCCCTTTCCCTGTCTGACCCCCTCCAACACCCCTTTCCCTGTCTGACCCCCTCCACCTCCCCTTTCCCTGTCTGACCCCCCTCCAACACCCCTTTCCCTGTCTGACCCCCTCCACCTCCCCTTTCCCTGTCTGACCCCCTCCACCTTCCCATTCCCTGTCTGACCCCCCTCCACCTTCCCATTCCCTGTCTGACCCCCCTCCACCTCCCCTTTCTCTATCTGACCCCCTCCACCTCCCCTTTCCCTGTCTGACACCCCTCCACCTCCCTTCCCTTTCCCTGTCTGACCCCCCTCCACCTCCCCTTTCCCTGTCTGACCCCCTCCACCTCCCCTTTCCCTGTCTCACCCCCCTCCACCTCCCCTTTCCCTGTCTGACCCCCCTCCACCTCCCATCCCCTTCCATGTCTGACACCCCTCCACCTCAACTTCCCTTTCCTGTCTGACCCCCTCCACCTCCCCTTTCCCTGTCTGACCCCCTCCACCTCCCCTTTCCCTGTCTGATTCACCTTCACCTCCCCTTTCCCTGTCTGACCCCCCTTCACCTCTCCTTTCCCTGTCTGACCCCCCTCCACCTCCCTTTCCTTTCCCTGTCTGACCCCCTCCACCTCCCCTTTCCCTGTCTGACCCCCCTCCACCTCCCCTTTCCCTGTCTGACCCCCTCCACCTCCCCTATCCCTGTCTGACCCCCTCCACTTCCCCTTTCCCTGTCTGACTCACCTCCCTCCCCTTTCCCTGTCTGACACCCTCCACCTCCCCTTTCCCTGTCTGACCCCCCCTCCACTCCCCTTTCCCTGTCTGACCCCCTCCACCTCCCCTTTCCCTGTCTGACCTCCCTCCACCTCCCCTTTCCCTGTCTGATCCCCCTCCACCTCCCCTTTCCCTGTCTGACCCCCCTCCACCTCCCTCCCCTTTCCCCTGTCTGACCCCCTCCACCTCCCCTTTCCCTGTCCGACCCCCCTCCACCTCCCCTTTCAATGTCTGACCCCCTCCACCTCCCCTTTCCCTGTCTGACCCCCTCCACCTTCCCTTTCCCTGTCTGACCCCCTCCACCTTCCCTTCCCCTGTCTGACCCCCTTCACCTCCCCTTTCCCTGTCTGACTCACCTTCCACCCCTTTCCCTGTCTGACCCCCTCCACCTCCCCTTTCCCTGTCTGACCCCTCCACCTCGCCATTCGCTGTCTGACACCCCTCCACCTCCCCTTTACCTGTCTGACCCCTCGCCGCCCCTTTCCCTGTCTGACCCCCCTCGACCTCCCCTTTCCCTGTCTGACCCCCTCCACCTCCCCTTTCCCTGTCTGACTCACCTTCCTCCCCTTTCCCTGTCTGACACCCCTCCACCTCCTTCCCCTTCCCCTGTCTGACCCCCTCCACCTCCCTTCCCCCTGTTTGACTCACCTTCCTCCCTTTCCCTGGCTGATCCCCCTCCACCTCCCCTTCCCCTGTCTGACTCACCTTCCTCCCATTTCCCTTTCTAAACCCCCCTCCACCTCGCCTTTCCCTGTCTGACCCTCTCCACCTCCCCTTTCCCTGTCTGACCCCCCTCCACCTCCCCTTTCCCTGTCTGACCCTCCACCTCCCCTTTCCCTGTCTGACCCTCCTCCACCTCCCCTTTCCCTGTCTGACCCTCCACCTCCCCTTTCCCTGTCTGACCCCCTCCACCTCCCCTTTCCCTGTCTGACCCCCCTCCACCTCCCCTTTCCCTGTCTGACCCCCCTCCACCTCCCCTTTTCCTGTCTGACCCCCCTCCACCTCCCCTTTCCCTGTCTGACCCCCCTCCACCTCCCCTTTCCCTGTCTGACCCCCTCCACCTCCCCTTTCCCTGTCTGACCCTCCACCTCCCTTCCCTTTCCCTGTCTGACCCCCTCCACCTCCGCTTTCCCTGTCTGACCCTCCACCTCCCTCCCCTTTCCCTGTCTGACCCCCCTCCACCTCCCCTTTCCCTGTCTGACCCCGCTCCACCCCCCCTTTGGCTGTGTGACCCCCCTCCACCTCCCCTTTCCCTGTCTGACCCCCTCCACCTCCCTTCCCTTTCCCTGTCTGACCCCCCTCCACCTCCCCTTTCCCTGTCTGACCCCCTCCACCTACCCTTTCCCTGTCTGACCCCCCTCCACCTCCCCTTTCCCTGTCTGACCCCCTCCACCTCCCCTTTCCCTGTCTGACCCCCTCCACCTCCCCTTTCCCTGTCTGACCCCCTTCACCGCCCCTTTCCCTGTCTGACCCCCCTCAACCTCCCCTTTCCCTGTCTGACACCCCTCCACCTCCTTCCCCTTCCCCTGTCTGACCCCCCTCCACCTCCCCTTTCCCTGTCTGACCCCTCCACCTCCCCTTTCCCCTGTTTGACTCACCTTCCTCCCCTTTCCCTGCCTGATCCCCCTCCACCTCCCCTTCCCCTGTCTGACTCACCTTCCTCCCCTTTCCCTCTCTGAACCCCCTCCACCTCCCCTTTCCCTGTCTGACCCTCTCCACCTCCCCTTTCCCTGTCTAACCCCCTCCACCTCCCTTCCCTTTCCCTGTCTGACCCCCCTCCACCTCCCCTTTCCATGTCTGACCCTCTCCACCCCCCCTTTCCCTGTCTAACCCCCCTCCACCTCCCTTCCCTTTCCTGTCTGACCCCCCCACCTCCCCTTTCCCTGTCTGACGCCCCTCCACCTCCCCTTTCCCTGTCTGACCCGGCCAAGTTCGTGTGCTCTTTTTACAGACAGAAGACAATTCAAAGCAAAACAAGATGGCTGTAGATCCACAACGCCATTCTTTCCATTTTCATTCGGCTGCACTGGCTGTAAGTCACTGACCACTTCAAGATGGCAAGAGGCACAGCATTCGGCTGCACTGACTGTTAATCATTGACCACTTCCAAGATGGCAACAGGCACTGACTTAATCATTGACCACTTCAAGATGGCAACAGGCACTGACTTAATCATTGACCACTTCAAGATGGCAACAGGCACTACATTCGGCTGCACTGACTGTAAGCCACTGACCACTTCAAGATGGCAACAGGCACTGACTGTTAGTCAGTGACCACTTCAAGATGGCAACAGGCACTGACTGT
>CM031606.1:1387745-1440245 GCA_018398815.1 Conus ventricosus
GTCTGACACAGGGACATCAGTCTGTCTGACACAGGGACATCAGTCTGTCTGACACTTGGACATCAGTCTGTCTGACACAGGGGCATCAGTCTGTCTGACACAGGGACATCAGTCTGTCTGACACAGGGACATCAGTCTGTCTGACACAGGGACATCAGTCTGTCTGACACAGAGGCATCAGTCTGTCTGACAGAGGGACATCAGTCTGTCTGACACAGAGGCATCAGTCTGTCTGACACAGGGACATCAGTCTGTCTGACAGAGGGACATCAGTCTGTCTGACACAGAGGCATCAGTCTGTCTGACACAGGGACATCAGTCTGTCTGACACAGAGGTATCAGTCTGTCTGACACAGGGACATCAGTCTGTCTGACAGAGGGACATCAGTCTGTCTGACACAGAGGCATCAGTCTCTCTGACAGAGGGACATCAGTCTGTCTGACACAGGGGCATCAGTCTGACACAGGGGCATCAGTCTGTCCGACACAGGGACATCAGTCTGTCTGACACAGGGAAATCAGTCTGTCTGACACAGGGGCATCAGTCTGTCTGACACAGGGGCATCAGTCTGTCTGACACAGGGCATCAGTCTGTCTGACACAGGGGCGTCAGTCCATTCCACTGACACACACTGGGCTTTTCTTGAGGACATAGCCTACAGACGACTGACACAGACAGTCTACAGACGACTGACACAGACAGTCTACAGACGACTGCCACAGACAGTCTACAGACGACTGACAGTCTACAGACGACTGACACAGACAGTCTACAGACGACTGCCACAGACAGTCTACAGACGACTGACAGTCTACAGACGACTGACACAGACAGTCTACAGACAACTGACAGTCTACAGACGACTGATACAGTCTACAGACGACTGACACATACAGTCTACAGACGACTGACACATACAGTCTACATACGACTGACACAGACAGTCTACAGACGACTGATATAGTCTAAAGACGACTGACAGTCTACAGACGGCTGACACAGACAGTCTACAGACGACTGACAGTCTACAGACGACTTACACATACAGTCTACAGACGACTGATACAGTCAGTCTACAGACGACTGACACAGACAGTCTACAGACGACTGACAGTCTACAGACGACTGACACAGACAGTCTACAGACGACTGACAGTCTACAGACGACTGACACAGACAGTCTACAGACGACTGACAGTCTACAGACGACTGACACATACAGGCTACAGACGACTGATACAGTCTATAGACGACTGACAGTCTACAGACGACTGACACATACAGTCTACAGACGATTGATACAGTCTACAGACGACTGACACATACAGTCTACAGACGACTGACACAGTCTACAGACGACTGACAGTCTACAGACGACTGACACATGCAGTCTACAGACGACTGATACAGTCTACGGAGGACTGACACAGACAGTCTACAGACGACTGACACAGACAGTCTACAGAAGACTGACACAGACAGTCTACAGACGACTGACAGTCTACAGACGACTGACACAGACAGACTACAGACGACTGACAGTCTACAGACGACAGACACAGACAGTCTACAGACGACTGACACAGACAGTCTACAGACGTCTGACACAGACAGTCTACAGACGACTGACACAGTCTACAGACGACTAACACAGTCTACAGACGACTGCCACAGACAGTCTACAGACGACTGACACAGACAGTCTACAGACGACTGACACAGACAGTCTACAGACGACTGATACAGTCTACAGACGACTGACACAGACAGTCTACAGAGGACTGATACAGTCTACAGACGACTGATACAGTCTACAGACCACTGACACAGACAGTCTACAGACGACTGACACAGACAGTCTACAGACGACTGATACAGTCTACAGACGACTGACAGTCTACAGACGACTGACACAGAAAGTCTACAGACGACTGACACAGACAGTCTACAGACGACTGACACAGACAGTCTACAGACGACTGACACAGTCTACAGACGACTAACACAGTCTACAGACGACTGCCACAGACAGTCTACAGACGACTGACACAGACAGCCTACCGACGACTGCCACAGACAGTCTACAGACGACTGACACAGTCTACAGAAGCCTGACACAAACAGTCTACAGACGACTGACACAGACAGTCTACAGACGACTGAAACAAACAGTCTACAGACGACTGACACAGTCTACAGACGACTGACACAAACAGTCTACAGACGACTGACACAGACAGTCCACAAACGACTGATACAGACAGTCTACAGACGACTGACACAGACAGTCTACAGACGACAGACACAGACAGTCTACAGACGACAGACACAGACAGTCTACAGACGACTGACACAGTCTACAGACGACTGACACAGACAGTCTACAGACGACAGACACAGACAGTCTACAGACGACTGACACAGTCTACAGACGCCTAGCACAGACAGTATACAGACGACAAACACAGACAGTCTACAGACGACTGACACAGTCTACAGACGCCTAACACAGACAGTCTACAGACGACTGACAAAGACAGTCTACAGACGACCGACACAGACAGTCTACAGACGACTGACACAAACAGTCTACAGACGACTGACACAGACAGTCTACAGACGACAGACACAGACAGTCTACAGACGACTGACACAGACAGTCTACAGACGACAGACACAGACAGTCTACAGACGACTGACACAGTCTACAGACGCCTAACACAGACAGTCTACAGACGACAAAAACAGACAGTCTACAGACGACTGACACAGACAGTCTACAGACGACTACCATAGACAGTCTACAGACGACTGACACAGTCTATAGACGACTGAAACAGTCAACAGACGACTGACACAGACAGTCTACAGCCAACTGACACAGACAGTGTACTGACGACTGATACAGTCTACAGATGACTGACACAGATAGTCTACAGACGACTGACACAGACAGTGTACAGACGACTGATACAGTCTACAGACAACTGACACAGTCTACAGACGACTGACACAGACAGTCTACAGACGACTGACACAGACAGTCTACAGACGACTGACACAGACAGTCTACAGACGACTGATACAGTCTACAGACGACTGACACAGTCTACAGACGACTGACACAGACAGTCTACAGACGACTGACACAGACTATCTACAGACGACTGATACAGTCTACAGACGACTGACACAGACAGTCTACAGACGACTGACACAGACAGTCTACAGACGACGTCATAGACAGTCTACAGACGACTGACACAGTCTACAGACGACTGACACAGTCTACAGACAACTGACATAGACAGTCTACAGACGACTGACATAGACAGTCTACAGACGACTGACATACACAGTCTACAGACGACTGACACAGTCTACAGACGACTGACAAATACATTCTACAGACGACTGACACAGACAGTCTACAGACGACTGACACAGACAATCTACAGACGACTGACACAGACAGTCTACAGACGACTGATGCAGTCTACAAACGACTGACATAGACAGTCTACAGACGACTAACGCAGTCTACAGACGACTAACACAGTCTACAGACGACTGACACAGACAGTCTACAGACGACTGACACAGACAGTCTACAGACGACTGACACATACAGTCTACAGACGACTGACACACACAGTCTACAGACGAATAACACAGTCTACAGACGACTAACACACACAAGACAGTCTACAGACGACTGATACAGTCTACAGACGACTGACACAGACAGTCCACAGACGACTGACACAGACAGTCTACAGACGACTGATACAGTCTACAGACGACAGACACAGACAGTCTACAGACGATTGACACAGACAGTCTACAGACGACTGATACAGTCTACAGACGACTGACACAGAGAGTCTACAGACGACTGACACAGACAGTCTACACACGACTGACACAGACAGTCTACAGACGACTGATACAGTTTACAGACGACTGACACGGACAGTCTACAGGCGACTGACACAGAGAGAGAGAGAGAGAGGAGAGAGAGAGAGAGAGAGAGAGAGAGAGAGACAGACAGACAGACAGACAGACAGACACACACACACACACAACACACACACACACACACACACACACACACACACACACACATACACACACACACACACACACACACACACACACACACACACATACAGACACACAGACAAACAGACAGACAGACAAACAGACAGATGGTCGCACCGTATTGGGGTCTGTGCCCAGGCGGGCATAGAGTTCCAGAAAAGGGATCTTGTGTTCGTCCATCTCCAGCTCCTGCTTAAGCTCGTCCAGCTCATCCTTGCCTTTCCGCTTCTTGCGGGGCAGCACCGGCCGCAGCTTCTGGACCAGGTGTCTGGACTCTTCGGGGCTTTCCCCAGCCTTGTCCTGTACAGTAACCCATCAGAACAAACACTGAATGCTTGGTACTGAGCAACACGACCAGGTGTCTGGACTCCTCGGGACTTTCCCCAGCCTTGTCCTGTACAGTAAACCATCAGAACAAACACTGAATGCTTGGTACTAGGCAGCACGCCATGAGAAACAACACAATACAGTGTCCTGTCCATGAGAAACAACACAATACAGTGTCCTGTCCATGAGAAACAACACAATACAGTGTCCTGTCCATGAGAAAGAACACAATACAGTGTCCTGTCCATGAGAAACAACACAATACAGTGTCCTGTCCATGAGAAACAACACAATACAGTGTCCTGTCCATGAGAAACAACACAATACAGTGTCCTGTCCATGTGGAACAACACTTAATTCATTGTCCTGTTCATCATACCATGTGGAGCAACACTTAATTCATTGTCCTGTTCATCATACCATGTGGAGCAACACTTAATTCATTGTCCTGTTCATCATTCCATGTAGAACAACTCTTTATTCGTTGTCCTGTTCATCATACCATGTAGAACAACTCTTTATTCGTTGTCCTGTGCATTGCACACTGAATTCAATGACCTGTATAGCACACCATGTGGGATAACTCTCTATTCATTGTCATGTACGTGACACTATAGAGAAAGGCACTAAGTCATTATCCTGCACATCACACCACACAGAACTATACATTACACTATAGAGAAAGGCACTAAGCGATTATCCTGCACATGCACATCAAACCACACAGAACTACACATTACACTATAGAGAAAGGCACTAAGTCATTATCCTACACTTCAAACCACACAGAACTACACATTATAAGAGTGTTCTATACATCCTACTATATGGTGCAAGTTTTAGTCATTGTCACGGACATCACACCTTATGGAACAACACGTTAGTAGTTGTCAGGTACTTCGCACCGTTAAGAACAGCACGTTAGTAATTGTCCTGTAATTCACAGCATTAAGAACTACACATTAGTGATTGTCCTGTAATTCACGATCACACCATTAAGAACAACAGCACATAAAAAAACGCTTCAGTCCACAGTGCAAGACATGGACGAACGCTTTTGTCATTATCTTACACCTCTCACCACATTGTGCAATATCGTACACATTAATCTGTGCTGCACACAGCATACAACATCGATTTAGTAACTGCTCTATGCAGCATGCCGTCTGGTGCTATAAAGACACGCCTATCTTGCCTCTGTTGTTGAATTTTGTATTTCTGTTTATTTTATTTATGTTTTTATTTATTTGTCAATCTATCTATCTATTTATTAATTCAGTTTGAGACAATGACAATGACAATGAATACAGTTTAATGTCATCAGCAAAACCTGCTATTTGACATGGGGAACACTGCTTAAACAAAATTAAGAAAAATCAAAATTAAGGAGAATCAGAAAGCAAAGAGAAATTTGTATACACCATAAATAGCAAGCGACCAGCAGGCCTAGTCAATCAGTCGGCAGGACAATAGGGCTTAACAAGAAAGAACATTAATTCACTTAAGTATTGAGAAGCTTCCTTTTTCGAAGAATATTTGCTTCTGCGATAAATTTAGCAATAGATTTTAAGTTGTTTTCACTATCACTCTGTAGCAGAGTGACTAAGTCACGTTCTTCTGCTAACACTGATTTAAAGACATCGCATTTTCCCCGTACCTTTTCATACACCTCACATTGAAAGAAAAAGTGAAATTCATCTTCTATATTATTTTTTTACAAATTGGACAGATACAGTTACGTTCATTATTAAATATACTATACCATCTTTCTTTAACATATAGACCAAGGGTCCTTGTTCGAAAGCGTGCTAATGAATCCCTATGCCATTTTCGTGTTACTACCGATAAATACTTTTCTGGCTGTAAGTCACTATTAAAGCGCAAGAACCAAGAGTATCTCTCACTATTTTCTAATTCAGAGTGCCAGATCTGTTGGTAGGAGGATATCAAACGCTCTTTAAATTCTAGAATAAAAAGTTTGTCGTTCTCAACACCCTGGTTATTCCATATAAAACCAAATCCAGTCTCAAAAAGGAGATTTTTTACTCCAGAAACCCAGTTTTGTCTTCCATTTTCATGTTGTCTTAATAACATATGATATGCTTGTTTATTAATTCTGCTTTGTGGAAGTTTTACAAGACGTAGCCAATACTTGACACACTTAGTTTTGGAACGTATTTGCAAGGGGTATCTACCCGTTTCTCCATATGCCATTTTATTAGAACTGTGTAAAGGGATGTTTAGAAAACGTTTAATCGCCAGTGTGTGCAACTTTTCCATAAGGTCATTTTCCAATAAACCCCATATTTCCCCTCCATATGTTATCATAGGTTCCACTTGTGAATCAAAAAGTTTCCAAAATATAGTAGGTTCGATACATTTCAACTTCCTTAGAGATCTTAAAATCTCAATAACTCCTTTCCTTCCTTTTCTATACATTTCCATCCATGCCTTACTCATACTTAGTTTAGTTGTGAAAATTAGACCTAAGTATTTGTAGTTGTTTGCAACTTTAACTTCTACATCGCCATACCGCCATTTTTCATGCCTAGCCAAATACCCTCCCTTTCTGAAAACCATTATCTTTGTCTTATCCATATTAACCGTTAATTTTAGTCTAGCCGCCTCTCCGTTTAGTGCATTTAATTGATTCTGCAGTCCAACTGGCGTATCTGAAACAAGAATCACATCATCTGCAAATAGCAACAGAAAAACTTCTGTCATACCTGGTATTAACTGGATCCCGTGCCTTCCCTTTCTAATAATTTCTAGAGCCAATTCATTTATAAAGAAAGAAAACATTTGTGGGCTCAATAAACATCCTTGCTTTACACCTTGAGGGCATCTAAAATAATCTGAATATAAACCCTTGTCCCTAACACAGGCTAGTACTGAATTATAAACCCCTTCAGTGACCTATATAATTTACCTTGAACACCTGCTTTTCTCAGCACATCCCATAATATATTTCTATTCACAGAGTCGAATGCTTTCCGGAAATCGATGAAGGCTACATACAGTTTCTTATTTGTCAATAAATAAGACTGTACCATAGCATACAGCGTAAACATGTGGTCGATTGTGCTATAATCTTTTCTGAATCCTGCCTGTTCTTCTATGATTTTTTTTTTTTTTGAAGAAGAGAGAGAGAGAGAGAGAGAGACAGACAGACAGACAGACAGACAGACAGACAGAGAGAGAGAGAGAGAGAGAGAGAGAGAGAGAGAGAGAGAGAGAGAGAGAGAGGTGATATGGCTCATGTCATGTTTATAGCAGGGAATAGAGATACGGATGGGGACAAAGATGGACGACCTCTCGCGATAGGTGGGCTGACAGCTCTTGCAGACAACTGAAATGCGGCGAAAGGCCATCGTGTCTGTCCGTCTGTCCGTCTGTCTGTCTGTCTGTCTGTCTGTCTGTCTGTCTGTGTGTCTCTCTCTCTCTCTCTCTCTCTCTCTCTCTCTCTCTCTCTCTCTCTCTCTCTCTCTCTCTGTCTGTCTGTCTGTCTGTCTCTCTCTCTCTCTCTCTCTCTCTCTCTCTCTCTCTCTCTCTCTCTCTCTCTCTCTCTCTCTCTCTCTGAAATATTTCTAAATCTACGGATGTTTGATATATAAATCATATATTATTATCAGTATTTTTTTCTCCGGTTATCCCTCTTTGCCGGACTAAAGAAACGTGTGTGTTTTTTTCCAGTGGTCCTGGAAACGTTTTAGCCATTTGCATGTTTCAATATAGTATCGAATATGTTATCGTCATTTGGATATGACCAGTAGGAGCTCTTGCTAACTCTTTCTCCTGTTTCACAGTGACCGCAGGGAGGTGGTCTGTTGTATCGCCTATACTCCTTCCTCTCCCCTTTATCTTTCACCTTTGTACGGCACAGTGTTTTATCCCTATACTCCTTCCTCTCCCCTTTATCTTTCACCTTTATACGGCACAGTGTTTTATCCCTATACTCCTTCCTCTCCCCTTTATCTTTCACCTTTATAGGGTGCATTTTTACATTAAATATTTAGTACCCCTGGCACACAAAATGTGACAAGGCCTTACACCAACGCGCAAACAAAAGTAACAACAACGTTAAAGAATAGGAATAAGAAGTGAGAGGTTGATAAGTGAAGAAAACACAATGAGGCAGAAGAAAGACAAAAGCACACTTGAAAAGAAGCATAGGGACACACAGCGACAAAGTCAGACGTAGGGAAAATGACAGACACACGGAGAGAAATCAGGACGCACAGACACACGCAGAGAAATAAGGACACAGACGCACGGAGAGAAATAAAGACACAGACACACGGAGAGAAATAAGGACACACAGACACACGGAGAGAAACAAGGACACACAGACACACACAGAGAAATAAGGACACACAGACACACACAGAGAAATAAGGACACACAGACACACACAGAGAAATAAGGACACACAGACACACACAGAGAAATAAGGACACACAGACACACGGAGAGAAACAAGGACACACAGACACACACAGAGAAATAAGGACACACAGACACACACAGATAAATAAGGACACACAGACACACCAGAGAAATAAGGACACACAGACACACGGAGAGAAATAAGGACACACAGACACACGGAGTAAATTAATAAGGACATACAGACACGCAGAGAAATAAGGACTTACAGACACACACAGAGAAATAAGGACACACAGACACACACAGAGAAATAAGGACACACAGACACACACAGAGAAATAAGTACACACAGACACACACAGAGAAATAAGGACACACAGGCACACGCAGAGAAATCAGGACACACAGACACACACAGAGAAATCAGAACACACAGACACACACAGAGAAATCAGGACACACAGACACACGGAGAGAAATCAGGACACACAGACACACACAGAGAAATCAGGACACACAGACACACGGAGATAAATAAGGACACACAGACACACGGAGAGAAATAAGGACACACAGACACACGGAGAGAAATAAGGACACAGACACACGGAGAAAAATAAGGACACAGACACACAGAGAGAAATAAGGACACAGACACACAGACACACGGAGAAAATAAGGACACGGACACACAGACACACGGAGAGAAATAAGGACACGGACACACAGACACACGGAGAGAAATCAGGACACAGACACACAGACACACGGAGAGAAAAAAGGACACAGACACGCAGACACACGGAGAGAAAAAAGGACACAGACACACAGACACACGGAGAGGAATAAGGACACAGACACACGAAGAGAAATAGGGACACAGACACACGGAGATAAATAAGGACACAGACACACAGACACATGGAGAGAAATCAGGACACAGACACACAGACACACGGAGAGAAATCAGGACACAGACACACAGACACACGGAGAGAAAAAAGGACACAGACACGCAGACACACGGAGAGAAAAAAGGACACAGACACACAGACACACGGAGAGGAATAAGGACACAGACACACGAAGAGAAATAGGGACACAGACACACGGAGATAAATAAGGACACAGACACACAGACACATGGAGAGAAATAAGGACACAGACACACAGACACACGGAGAGGAATAAGGACACAGACACACGAAAAGAAATAGGGACACAGACACACGGAGAGAAATCAGGACACAGACACACAGACACACGGAGAGAAATCAGGACACAGACACACAGACACATGGAGAGAAATAAGGACACAGACACACGGAGAGAAATCAGGACACAGACACACAGACACACGGAGAGAAAAAAGGACACAGACACACAGACTCACGGAGAGGAATAAGGACACAGACACACGAAGAGAAATAGGGACACAGACACACGGAGAGAAATAAGGACACAGACACACGGAGAGAATAAGGACACAGACACACGGAGTGAAATAGGGACACAGACACACGGAGAGAAATAAGGACACAGACACGCGGAGAGAAATAAGGACACAGACACACGGAGAGAAATCAGGACACACAGACACACGGAAAGAAATCAGGACACACGGACACACGGAGGGAAATCAGGACACACGGACACACGGAAAGAAATCAGGACACACAGACACACGGAAAGAAATCAGGACACACGGACACACGGAGGGAAATCAGGACACACGGACACACGATGCAGGGAGACGATGCAGGAAGAGAAAGAAAAACGCCACAGCGGATGGAGACTAACGCCACAGCGGATGGAGACTAACGCCACAGCGGATGGAGACTAACGCCACAGCGGATGGAGACTAACGCCACAGCGGATGGAGACTAACGACGTGCTGTAATCAATGAAAGACAGCCGGCACAGTCATTAGCTGTCGACACACAGCACACCATGGACTCCACGTCGACAGATGGGGGAAAAACATCACTCGCTAGTTCGTCTTCTTCTTCTCTTGGTACCTTGGCTCTGCATGCAGAGAGAGGGAAGAAGAAGACGACGAAGAGGAAGAATGCGAAGAAGAAGAATGCGAAGAAGAATGCGAAGAAGAATGCGAAGAAGAAGAAGAAGAAGAAGAAGAAGAAGAAGAAGAAGAAGAAGAAGAAGAAGAAGAAGAAGAAGAAGAAGAAGAAGAAGAAGAAGAAGAAACACAAGAAGAAGAAGAAGATGAAGAAGAAGAGGAGGAGGAGGAGGAAGGAGGAGGAAGGGGACGAAGAATGCGAAGAAGAAGAAGAAGAATGCGAAGAAGGAGAAGAGTAAGGGGAAGAAGAATGTGAAGAACAAGAATGCGAAGAATGCGAAGAAGAAGAAGAAGAAGAAGAAGAAGAAGAAGAAGAAGAAAGAAGAAGAAGAAGAAGAAGAAGAAGAAGAGAAGAAGGAGAAGAAGAAGAAGAAACAGCCGCAGCAACAACAAGTACAAGAAGGAGGAGGAGGAGGCGAAGACGAGAGAAACGGAGCAGGGGATACTTTGTGCTCGCTCATCGTTCCCTCACAAGTGAAAATAAAGCAGCGATCATCACTCTGTGCCAGTATTTCATGACTGTGTCAGTATATCATGACTGCACCAGTATTTCATGGCTCTGTGCCAGTATTTCATGGCTCTGTGCCAATATTTCATGGCTTTGTACCAGTATTTCATGGGCGGAACTCGGAATCTCGTTTCCTCTCTCCATCTTTTAAAATACTCTCTCTCTCTCTCTCTCTCTCTCTCTCTCTCTCTCTCTCTCTCTCTCTCTCTCTCTCTCTCTCTCTCTCTCTCTCTCTCTCTCCTCGTGTCAGGCATTTGTCGTTCAGTGCATTTCATTCCTTTCTGTCTTTCATAAACATGCTCATTCTATCTTAAAGAGCTTGCAACACATCTTTTTATACAATTGAAATACGGAGTTCCATACGGATCAGTTTCGAGTCCAATCTCATTTTCAGTTTACACCAAAAATTATTCATTCTCTCGCAATTTCTGCACCAATCCTAAATGAATTCATTGATACAGGAGAGAGTACTTCTCCCTTATTGATACTGAGAACAGTACTGATACAAGGGAGAGCACTTCTCCCTTATTGATACTGAGAACAGTACTGATAGAGGGGACAGTACTTCTCTCTTGTTGATACTGAGAACAGTATTGATACAGGGGACAGTACTTCTCTCTTGTTGATACTGAGAACAGTATTGATACAGGGGACAGTACTTCTCTCTTGTTGATACTGAGAACAGATTTGATAGAGGGGACAGTACTTCTCTCTTGTCGATACTGAGAACAGTATTGATACAGGGGACAGTACTTCTCTCTTGTTGATACTGAGAACAGTATTGATACAGGGGACAGTACTTCTCTCTTGTTGATACTGAGAACAGTATTGATAGAGGGGACAGTACTTCTCTCTTGTTGATACTGAGAACAGTATTGAAACAGGGGACAGTACTTCTCTTGTTGATACTGAGAACAGTATTGATAGAGGGGACAGTACTTCTCTCTTGTTGATACTGAGAACAGTATTGATACAGGGGACAGTACTTCTCTCTTGTTGATACTGAGAACAGTATTGATAGAGGGGACAGTACTTCTCTCTTGTTGATACTGAGAACAGTATTGATACAGGGGACAGTACTTCTCTCTTGTTGATACTGAGAACAGTACTTCTCTGGGTCCCGCCCTCATCTTCGGGTGTATCATTTTCTTTTTGATTTGTTTGACCTGATTCAAAATAGAAACACAATCGCGCTGGGTGATAGAAATAAATGACGGGGAAAGGTCAAGTGACGGTGAGCAAAGCGCCACTGACAGCAGAATAAATGACGGGGAAAGGTCCAGTGACGGTGAGGAAAGCCCACTGACAGCAGAATAAATGACGGGGAAAGGTCCAGTGACGGTGAGGAAAGCCCACTGACAGCAGAATAAATGACGGGGAAAGGTCCAGTGACGGGGAGGAAAGCCCACTGACAGCAGAATAAATGACGGGGAAAGGTCCAGTGACGGTGAGGAAAGCGCCACTGACAGCAGAGACTGTCCTGTTGACTGCGGGAGAGACTGTGCTCCGGAATTCTCTTCAGAGAGCATGTCAGACATCATGGCAAAACCTTGGCCGTGTCTGGAGTTGCACTGTCTTCACCTGTCAGCGGAACAGCAACGAGTGAGGCTGCGTGATGCACACGGCAGTTGTTTCACGGTGGCGTTTTTCGCCGGTGGGCTTTGCAGTCCTGACATATGGGCTGGTACACCCGGTGGGCTTTGCAGTCCTGACATATGGGCTGGTACACCCGGTGGGCTTTGCAGTCCTGACATATGGGCTGGTACACCCGGTGGGCTTTGCAGTCCTGACATATGGGCTGGTACACCCGGTGGGCTTTGCAGTCCTGACATATGGGCTGGTACACCCGGTGGGCTTTGCAGTCATGACATATGGGCTGGTACACCCGGTGGGCTTGCCAGTCATGACATATGGGCTGGTACACCCGGTGGGCTTTGCAGTCATGACATATGGGCTGGTACACCCGGTGGGCTTTGCAGTCATGACATATGGGCTGGTGCACCCATAGGAATGCTCCAGTGGAGGTTCTGTCGTGTCATATTCAGTAGTCATTATAAAAATGCCATCTGCCAGGGAGTAACCATGTCCCTTGACGTCTTGATGGAGCGCACTGTGCGTGCCTGCACCCTGTGTGAACACAGCTCAGGATGTCAATGGTGGTGCAGGATGGCTCCCAGCTGCTTCACTCGGCAGTTGAGGACAGCACTTCTCTGGGTCCCACCCGCACCTTCGGGTGTACTTTTTTCTTCTTGAATTTACAGATACGATTAAAAAAAGAAAACCACAATCGTCCTGGGTGTTAGACATCAATAACAGTTCAAGGAAACGAGCAATTGTGTTTTAGATTGAGGAAACTGTACAAAGCATCAATCAGAATGGAAGCAGATAGAGAGTAGAGTTACAGAAATGAATCAAACTAGGTGGTAATTTGTGATAAGGGCAGCCCAAGCATCTTCATGACTAAACAGTATACACAGGAATTGATCATACATCTCTGACACATGTCATCTATAATCTTGCATTTAAACAAATTCTTTGTTTGGTGTCCTCCGAATGTCAGTTCTTTGCTCTGCTTGAAGGTAAACGAATCAGAGGTGATCCTTTTTAGCATTGATACAACACGATATTGAATCGTATCAAAAACAGAACATTTCAATGTAGAAGCGCTGAAGAACGGTCTGATATACTCTGCTAAATATAAGGAAGCCTATTGCTACAAATCCTTCCAACGAGGTGAATCAGGAGCCATAGGGTATTTCGTTCTCTAGGATAAAAACCTGCTTCTGTGCTGCTTTTTACGAGCAGGGGTGACATTGAGCATACAACAAAGCAATACGATACTACTAAACACGATGCAATACAACACAACACTATGTCACGCATACACACACACACACACACACACACACACACACACACACACACACACACACACACACACACACACACACACACACACACACACACAGAGAAGAGAGAGAGAGAGAGAGAGAGAGAGAGAGAGAGAGAGAGAGAGAGAGAGAGAGTGAGAGAGAGAGAGAGAGAGAGACTCGAGAAGATGGCTTGCCTAAAACTGACAATGTATATTTTCATCCGTGCCTCTAACGTATTTAATATACGAACGTAATCATAATAGGATTGATTAATCGACCTAACAGTCTGAATGCGTCCAGATTGTAACGATCGTATAATTAATTCCAGCTATGGCTCATTTACTAGCATTCAATGAACATGGCCATAGACAGGCTGGTGGAGTAACTGAATGCCTTTACAGTTGATCTTGAGACCACTAAGTCTTGTTCCCCTTTTTCTATCACGGAGTACGCTGTGTATTGACGTGCATTTATAACTCCACAATCTGTGACACGAATGTGGTGGGATCATTAAAGATCATTCAGCGCTAATGAAGGGAGCCAGAGGAAGAGATGGCGAGATGGAAGAGAAAAGAGGGGGACGGTTATAACCGTCTGTCATGGCGGGGTGGAACAGAAAGGAGGGTGACGGTTATAACCGTCTCTCATGGCGGGGTGGAACAGAAAGGAGGGTGACGGTTATAACCGTCTCTCATGGCGGGGTGGAACAGAAAGGAGGGTAACGGTTATAACCGTCTGTCATGGCGGGGTGGAACAGAAAGGACGGTGACGGTTATAACCGTCTGTCATGGCGGGGTGGAACAGAAAGGAGGGTGACGGTTATAACCGTCTGTCATGGCGGGATGGAACAGAAAGGAGGGTGACGGTTATAACCGTCTCTCATGGCGGGGTGGAACAGAAAGGAGGGTGACGGTTATAACCGTCTGTCATGGCGGGATGGAACAGAAAGGAGGGTGACGGAACCGTCTGTCATGGCGGGGTGGAAAAGAAAGGAGAGTGACGGTTATAACCGTCTGTCATGGCGGGGTGGTGCAGAAAGGGAGTGACGGTTATAACCGTCTGTCATGGCGGGGTGGTGAGAAAGGAGGGTGACGGTTATAACCGTCTGTCATGGCGGGATGGTGCAGAAAGGAGGGTCACGTTTATAACCGTCTGTCATGGCGGGGTGGTGCAGAAAGGAGGGTGACGGTCATAACCGTTTGTCATGGCAGGGTGGTGCAGAAAGGAGGGTGATGGTTATAATCGTCTGTCATGGCGGGTGGAACAGAAAGGAGGGTGACGGTTATAACCGTTTGTCATGGCGGGGTGGAACAGAAAGGAGGGTGACGGTTATAACCGTCTGTCATGGCGGGGTGGAACAGAAAGGAGGGTGACGGTTATAACCGTCTGTCATGGCGGGGTGGAACAGAAAGGAGGGTGACGGTTATAACCGTCTGTCATGGCGGGGTGGAACAGAAAGGAGGGTGACGGTTATAACCGTCTGTCATGGCGGGGTGGAACAGAAAGGAGGGTGACGGTTATAACCGTCTGTCATGGCGGGGTGGGACAGAAAGGAGGGTGACGGTTATAACCGTCTCTCAACAAAGTGTGGCCCCATGTGGGTTATGTATCAGGTTTGGCTGCCAATACAGTATTGTACACCCCCCATCCCTGTCCAAACTGTGTGTGTGTGTGTGTGTGTGTGTGTGTGTGTGTGTGTGTGTGTGTGTGTGTGTGTGTGTGTGTGTGTGTGTGTGTGTGTGTGTGTGTGTGTGTGTGTGCGCGTGTGTGTGTGTGTGTGTGTGTGTGTGTGTGTGTGTGTGTGTGCGTGTGTGTGTGTGTGTGTGTGTGTGTGTGTGTGTGTGTGTGTGTGTGCGAGAGAGAGAGAGAGAGAGAGAGAGAGAGAGAGAGAGAGAGAGAGAGAGAGAGAGAGAGAGAGAGAGAGAGAGAGAGAGAGAATGTGTCTATGAGGACCTGTTATGTAGTGGGTTGAAAAATATCTGTATAATGATTTCAATCCACCGCAGAAAAAATGTTACGATAACAATGTAAAAGTTCAGTTATTGATTAAAAGGGGAAACTGTCTTTTCATTTGACCAACTGGCTGTATCAACATGCATGAGCAAGATTCTGACAGTCTGTGTGTGTGTGTGTGTGTGTGTGTGTGTGTGTGTGTGTGTGTGTGTGTGTGTGTGTGTGTGTGTGTGTGTGTGTGTGTGTGTGTGTGTGTGTGTGTGTGTGTGTGTGTGTGTGTGTGTGTGTGTGTGTGAGTGTGTGTGTGTGTGAGAGAGAGAGAGAGAGAGAGAGGAGAGAGAGAGAGAGAGAGAGAGAGAGAGAGAGAGGGGAGAGAGAGAGAGAGAGAGAGAGAGAGAGAGAGAGAGAGGAGAGAGAGAGAGAGAGAGAGAGAGAGAGAGAGAGAGAGAGAGAGAGAGAGAGAGAGAGAGAGAGAGAGAGAGAGAGAGAAGAGAGACATCCTATCATTCCCCGGGCCCCCATACAGCAAAGAGCGTGGACTGGCGTAGTTTGGATTCTCACAATATTCAAACCTGTGTACGTAAGAGCTGCTGCACTAACACATGGTTTTACCGCCTTGGCTTATATAGGCTAGAACGCGAAGGCGACATCAAAATGTTATGCTCTGCATAGTTATGCGGGGGTCGTTTTCAGTCGTGACATGCTCCTATCATAACACCATCAGTCTCCAAATTCCCTCGAAGTGGGAGTGTGGCTGCCCAAGTGGCGGGGTAATCCAAAACGGTCACACACGTAATGTTCTCATCCTTAGCTGAGGCATTTGTACCATAGTGTTCAAGTACTTCGGCTGTCCAAATGAACCCTGCAGTCTTTTAGCCAGGGTACGACAGTAACAAGAAGATATGGTTCGTCTCTACACACATAACGTTTTGGCACATATAGATTGTTGAACTCTACACATGTCAGCACAAGAAGATATGGTTCGCCTCTACACACATAAGGGTTTGGCACGTATAGATTGTTGACCTCTACACATGTCAGCTCCTGGCACTACTATTTTCTTGAGCTGTACACAGGTGTACTGCATCAAACAGGTTATTGACAGGTGCACACACAGTTTTTGACCAGCACAAAGACATGTGTACAGGCACCGGCAGATTGGTGACTTCCTCAAAGACAAACACAGGATTGCTTTGTGGCATTCACACTTTGTTTACCTGTATGCAGACAGGGATTCTGACACTAACGGTTTCTTGGCCTATATACATACAGGGTTCTGGCACAAACGGTTTCGTGACCTATATACATACAGGGTCTGAAACAAACGGTTTCTTGACCTATATACATACAGGGTCTGAAACAAACGGTTTCTTGACCTATATACATACAGGGTTCTGACACAAACGGTTTCTTGACCTATATACATACAGGGTTCTGACACAAACGGTTTCTTGACCGATATACATACAGGGTCTGAAACAAACGGTTTCTTGACCTATATACATACAGGGTTCTGACACAAACGGTTTCTTGACCTATATACATACAGGGTTCTGGCACAAACGGTTTCTTGATCTATATACATACAGGGTTCTGGCACAAACGGTTTCTTGGCCTCTACACCGTCAGTGATTGTATATCTATCTCTCCCCGGGGCCGGAATAGCTCCGTAGTAGAGCGCCAGGCTCATAATCTTGGTGATCCTGGGGTTGCATGTTCGAATATCCGCCGGGCCGTTTCGGTACAAAGGGATTTTTCCCTCGGGGCTAACATTGGTTCTGACTCCATACAGTCCTTCGAATGAGACTATAAACCGAGGTTCCGTGTGTGAATGCACGCATAACCTCCTGCACACACGTCAAATCCCATCACCAACTGTCAGAAGAGAAGGCCAGTTTGGCCGTTGGTATGGATGACACGTGACACATAGCATGCACTCTGACGGACACGGACTCTGGCACTAACATTTTGTTGAGATGCGCACAGTTAATGTACTGGCACAAACAGGTTACCGACATACGGGGCTGTGGCGCTAACAGTTTTTCGATCTATAAACGGACAGGCGTTGAGTCTTTAACAAGCTGTTGACCTGTACTCTGTCACGATTCTGGCACCAACAGACAGGGGTTGAGTCTCTAACAAGCTGTTAATGTTGACCTGTACTCTGTCAAGATTCTGGCACCAACAGTTTTTCGACCTGTACACAACGGAAGTTGTGACATGAACAGTTTGTTGACATGTACAAAGATTGGGATTGAGACAAAAACAGTTTGATGAACTGTTCAGAGACAGGGGTTCAGGCACAAACACTTTGTTATATGTTCACAGACAGGGGTTGAGGCACAAACACTTTGTTATATGTTCACAGACAGGGGTTGAGGCACAAACACTTTGTTTTATGTTCACAGACAGGGGTTGAGGCACAAACACTTTGTTATATGTTCACAGACAGGGGTTGAGGCACAAACACTTTGTTATATGTTCACAGACAGGGGTTGAGGCACAAACACTTTGTTATATGTTCACAGACAGGGGTTGAGGCACAAACACTTTGTTATATGTTCACACACAGGGGTTGAGGCACAGACACTTTGTTATATGTTCACAGACAGGGGTTGAGGCACAAACACTTTGTTATATGTTCACAGACAGGGGTTGAGGCACAAACACTTTGTTATATTTTCACAGACAGGGGTTGAGGCACAAACACTTTGTTGATCTGCTCACAGAAAGGAGTTGAGGACAGAAATATTTTGTTGGCCTGTATACAAACATGTTTCGGCACTAACAAGTTGTTGGCCTCTACAAAGACAGGGTTTCTGGCATAATAGATTGTTGACTCACACACATACTGGGGATTTGACACTACCAGAATATTGACCTGTACGCACTAACACGTTTAGACATGTATGTTGACCAAAGAGATGGAGTTGTCCCTTCTTGTATTCCCAAAGGATGCTGCTGCAATCCAAAGTGGCCATTTTCGGAATGGATTTCCGGGAGCAAACCAGTCCACAAGAGGCCGTCCTCATTGATTTGAAAGACAGTGAAGAAAAGCACGCGTTTATAATCAAGTTGCAGTCCCACGAGTCCCTGGTTATTTGAAGAAATATGAGCACGTATTGATCGCTGAAACCGTGTTTAAACTGTGAGGGATATTGCAAACAAATTTAACTAAGTTGAATTTGCATCAAGCGCTATTTCATTGCGCGCGCACACACACCACACACACACACACACACACACACACACACACACACACACACACACACACACACACACACACACACACACACACACACACACACACACGCATGCGCGCGCATGCGTAGCAATGCGCACAAGTTGCATTACATTTTTTTAGCAGCCAATTTAGTTATTCGTTCTGAAAGTGTCTTTTATTTGTTTCTTTTTGTTTGTTTGTCTTCTGTCTTTTTCCGGTGTGTTTATCAATAAGTAAATAAAGATACAAATGCCAGAAAAGGTTTTGTTGTCAGTGGTGATAACCAGCCATCATTTGGATCTTGAAGGGGGGTGGGGTGGACATTACTAATAACATGACGCTTGCAGCTTTCCTGCTGGCACAAATGGGCATCAACTAATAAAATGACGTTCTCGTGTTTTCTGCAAACACAGAAGTGGTCTAGATGTAACATTGCTCTACCATCAATAAAAAAGAAACCCCAAACCCAGGCGTATGTCAAAAACCTCTGGCAAGATGAATGGAACTCGCAGACGGATAACAAACTAATCAAAATCTGTCAAAACCTGAAAGAGTTTTTACCATGTTCCCGAGGCGGCCGTAAAGAGGAAACAGCTTTGTGCCGTTTGCATACAGGCCACTCATTTTACACCCGGTACCCATTCTTATCTTTTAATAGGTGAAGAAACTCCGTGGTGAGTTCCATGTCATGTTCCACTCACAGTGAAACATATTCTTTCAGAGGTGTTGGGGCTGGCATGACGTGAGACATTAACATTTTACCGCATACTCCATGAAAACCTTGTTCAGAGATGTCCCACCTGATGTGATCTTTGGATTTCTGAGGGAGATTAACTTTTTACATCTGATCTAAGATTTTACGGAGGAAAGATTTTTAACGAAATTCCCGATGTGTTTTTGGAAGGTGTGTTTTAAAGAGTTGTGTGAATGCGTTGTTGTTTTTTTCAAAGACTTGTGAGTTACCTTCAACGCAGTGACAGCCCTGATATGGCCCTTTGCGGTCAGCTGGGCTATACGCAACATCACCCTTACCATTACCAACAAAAAGGAGGCTTCTAAGAACATTACAATCGCAGGTCCAGTGCCTACCCAAGGGAGATAATTAATAACATCATCTTCACGAGTATAGTGCTGATGCGGGGCACACAAAGCCAGCCATTGGTCTGTTAACTCAACGTGACTTCCCACACAGCATGCCACCTCAGGCCACATGACATGTCCACACAGCATGCCACCTCAGGCCACATGACATGTCCACACAGCATGCCACCCCAGGCCACATGACATGTCCACACAGCATGCCACCTCAGGCCACATGACATGTCCACACACCATACCACCTCATGCCACATGACATGTTTGCTGTACCATACCACCTCATGTCACATGACATGTTTGCTGTGTCAACACACCACACCACCTCATGCCCACATGACATGTTTGCTGTGTGAACATCATTATTGATGGGGATACCTGCTTTGTCCATGCTCTGCGCACACCATGCCAACATAATGTTTGTGCTGGCTGATAACTTTGATGGATGAAATGTCTGTTTCGCGCCGTCGGACACTTCATTAACGGCCCAAGTGCCTGTTTCGCGCCGTCTGACACTTCATTAACGGCCCAAGTGCCTGTTTCGTATCGTCTGACACTTCATTAATGGCCCAAGTGCCTGTTTCGTATCGTCTGACACTTCATTAACGGCCCAAGTGCCTGTTTCGTATCGTCTGACACTTCATTAACGGCCCAAGTGCCTCCGCATGGGCGCCTGAAGCAGGATGATTTCGTCCAACGTGGCTCTGTTTTCACACGTGAGGCGAACAGGGTTAGGGGCAAATCCACTTGATTTATTCTGATAACAGCCTCTGATAACAACCCTACTGTGGAACGCACGTTTTAAGCAGCTAATAGCATATCTATCGTGGTGACTCTTCTGCAAGTAGTAAATGACATCTCTAGCCAAGTGGCCCGCAACAACTTTTGTCAAACAGTTAAGCATTCCTCGGGTAATGGCCTTAAACATGATTAACTGACAACTAAGAGCATTCTATGACTTCATTACTTTTTAATTATTCTAAGCAATGACCGATAATATCAGTGCATTCAATCACTCCAATATTTTTATTTTTGGGCGGGGATATCGAATACTTTCAATAATTTCACTTAATGATTGAGAAATTTAATTACTTAAGTGACTTTAATCAATGATTGAAATATTCCGTGCCTTCAATCAACGTTTGGGATATTCCATGCTTTCGAGAACTTAATGCCATTTATTAAAAAAAATCAAATAATGAGTGAGAAAATCAATCAATTTAGCTACTTTATTATCATTTTCATGAATACTTATATAGCGCCTATCCTCGGCTAGATAACAAGCCCTAAGCGCTTTACAATCCACATTCACTTACACAACGGGCTGCCTACTGAAGAGATGGCAGCTGGCGCTTCATTCAGTCATTTCCCGTGTCATCCAGTCCATATCGTTCAATATCGTTCACTCAATCTCCTTACTTCCTTCATTCCTTCCATTTCTCACGCAGGGTGCATGCTATGAGGAACGTGTCATCCATACCAATGGCCAAACTGGCCTTCACTTCCGAAAGTTGTTGATCGGATTTGACCTGTGTGCAAAATGTTATGCATGCGTTCAGACACGGAACTTCGGTTTATAGTCTCATTCGAAGGACTGTATTGGAAATGGAGTCAGAACCAATGTTAACTCCGAGTACCAGGATCACCAAGATTGCGGGTCCGGCGCTCTACCACTGAGCTATTCCGGCCCCCATTAACGACTAAGAAATTCAGTGCTTTCAGTGCTTTCCATCAGTGACTGAAAAGTTTAGTGCTTTCACTGACTTCCTGAAATGACTCAGAAATTCAAGGCTCTCCACGATCTCCAGGATGGAGAAATGGGGGTTGTCCCAGTTGACCTTCCAGTCTTCACAACTGTCAGATTTCCCTGGAGGGAAATGCCCGTTTTAATTTACCAATGTAAAAGTCCTAGGAGAAGATCTGGCGGTGGCTCATTCAAATCCCCCGGAGGCCTTCTATAAGCATGCCAAAGTCCAATCCTTTCAAGGAATACAAATGCCTTTGGGCACAAAAGACCTGTCAACACCCTGCAGGCACAATCAATATTGCGTTTATGGAGATCCAGGCAGTGCCAAAGAGTGTGTGGCGGCAGAGTCGGATAGTAATAGAATAAAAATAATAATAGCAATAATAAAAAAGAAGAATAATGATGATTATCTATGGTGCTTAATCTTACGTAGGCCCAAAGCGCTTACAAATACAGAAAAGATTCCAGATCAAATAAATGAAACAAATAAGAACATATTTTTGCAATAAGTACCATGCACCTACAAACAAGAATACATATCAACACACACCCACGCACACACAAACGCCGCGCGCGCGCGCGCGCGCACGCACACACACACACACACACACACACACACACACACACACACACACACACACACACACACACACACACACTGTCTCGCAACAACGCACACCACAGCATGCGCGCACGCGCGCGCGCGCACACACACACACACACACACACACACACACACACACACACACACACACACACACACACACACACACACACACACACACACACGTACGCACGCACGCACGCACGCACACACAAACACACACATACACACACATTACACACACACACACACACACACACACACACACACACACACACACACACACACACACACACACACACACACACACACACAAGACAACGAAAACAGAAGTGGTGGTCCCCAAACAAGGCCAAAATTAATTACATGCCTTTAGAGTGATGCATGCCACAAAGAGAAACATGGACTTTATTGACCCCTGTCCCTTAGTGTCTGGATAATGTGTTTGTGTGAAGTGAACCAGTTATGTCAACAGAAGAGAGAGAGAGAGAGAGAGAGAGAGAGAGAGAGAGAGAGAGAGAGGCGGACAGACAGACAGACAGACAGACACAGACAGAGTAGAAGAAGAAGAAGAAGTAAGTATGTAATACTGCTTATAACCCAGCCGACCGCAAAGGGCCATCTCAGGGCTGTTACTACGTTGAAGACAACTAACCAATCATCTGTTCACACAAACTTTTAAAATACACCTTCTAAAAACACACCGGTAATTTTAACCTTTTGAAATACACCTTCTAAAAACACACCGGAAATTGCAACCTTTTAAAATACACATTGTAAAAACACACCGGAAATTGTAACCTTTTTAAAATACACCTTCTAAAAAACACACCGGAAATTTTAACCTTTTAAAATACACCTTCTAAAAACACACCGGAAATTTTAACCTTTTAAAATACACCTAAAAACACACCGGAAATTTTAACCTTTTGAAATACACCTTCTAAAAACACACCGGAAATTTTATTTAAAACCTTTCAACTAAAATTTCAGATCAGGAGAAAAATGTTAATATCTTTTAGATATCCAAAGATCACATCAGATGGAACATCTCTGAACAAATTTTTCATGGAGTCTTCTGTAATATGTTTATGTCTCACATCATGCAAGTCCCAACACTCTAAAAGAATTTGTTTCATTGTGAGTGGTACATGACATGGAATGTACCACGGAGCTTCTTCATTCTTTACAAGTTACGAATGAGTTAAAAACGAATGGCCAATGTGCAGCCGACATAAAACCGTTTCTTATTTGCGACCATCAGAGGTAGATGAGAGGACCTCTTTTAGGTTTGGATGGATCTGGAAAAGTTTGTTATCCGTCTGTGTATTCCAGTTCTCCGGCCAAAGGTATGTGACACAATCATTAACTTTCGGTTTCAAATCTGAGTAGGGGTAGATATGTTGGACAGTTTCGTCGTTGTGGCATTCCATTCTTGGCCAAACGGTCAACCATTTCATTTCCCCAAATGCCAACATGACCGGGAACCCAAGCAAGAACAATGTTGTGACCTTCCGCTTTCAAAGAGGTAAAAAGTTGTTTATTTTAAGTTAAGAAGTTCAGGATGCTGAAGGCTATGGCCTCCAAACCTCATCACAATAAACAACTTATTGCATAATCGTGATATACAAACACAGCCTACATATTATGTTGTGTTGTTTTTTTTTCTCTACGTCGAAAAGCTTCCGCCACAAACTTATCAAATGAGTTCACAATGTCTACATTTTCAGAGGATAAAATACCAAAGTGGTTCTGAATTTGGCCGAAAAAGGACTTGAAGGCAGAACAATCATTTCTAAACCATAGCACTCTGGGCATCTAACAGCTAAGTGTAATTCGTCTTCAATTTCTTTTGAGCAGGATGGACACATCGAATCACTGTCCGCGTGCATGAGCCATCTTTTCCTTCCTTTAATTTAAGCCCAAGGCTCCTCGTTCGAAACCGAGCGAACACATCTCTAAAACTTTCAGATGAAATTGTTATGAGGTAGTTCTCCGCTTGAAAAAGATCTTTAAATGAGAGATAAAACTCATAGTTGTCACTTTCTTCCAAGTTACTATGCCAAGAGAGAGAGAGAGAGAGAGAGAGAGAGAGAGAGAGAGAGAGAGAGAGAGAGAGAGAGAGTCCCTCAGGTATTGTCATTTCCTGTCGAAGGTTGTGGTTGGTAAACTCGCATCACTGCGCGGATGTGGACTATCTTTTGGCGTAACCTGCTGCAGGGGGGGACACAAAAACAGGCTAGATAGAGAACACAGCTGTCTTCATCACGAGCGAACAGTGTCAAAAGAACACAGCTGTCTTCATCACGAGCGAACAGTGTCAAAAGAACACAGCTGTCTTCATCACGAGCGAACAGTGTCAAAAGAACACAGCTGTCTTCATCACGAGCGAACAGTGTCAAAAGAACACAGCTGTCTTCATCACGAGCGAACAGTGCCCAAAAGAACACAGCTGTCTTCATCACGAGCGAACAGTGTCAAAAGAACACAGCTGTCTTCATCACGAGCGAACAGTGTCAAAAGAACACAGCTGTCTTCATCACGAGCGAACAGTGTCTGCGGTAGCAAATGGTTAGAATGGAAACACGAGACGTCAGGATGAACGACGGGTGTATAGTCTGCAAGATACCAGATGACACTGGATGGAAACGTGTCCCCACCGCTCCTAATGCTCTGTCTGTCTCTATTACTCTGCTCCTGTCTTGGTCTGTTCTCTCTCTCTGTCTGCCTCTGTTTCTGTGTCTGTCTGTGTCTGGCTGGCTATCTGGCTGGCTGGCTGGCTCTCTCTCCTCTCTCTCTCTCTCTCTCTCTCTCTCTCTTCCCGCCCCCCTCCCCCCACTCTCTCTCTCTCTCTCTCTCTCTCCATATATATATATATATATATATATAAATATATATAATATATATATATATATATATATATATATATATATGCATATATATACATATATGTAGAGAGAGAGAGTTCACCCACCCACCCCCAACACCACACCCTCACGAAGAACTCCCAACTGTATTTTCCAACTACTTTCACCACCAAAATACAAACCCTCCGTGAAAAGCTTGACCCAACACCTTGTCAACCCTGCCCACCTGACCCACCCTTCTCTGGCCACCCCTGTCAACCCTGCCCACCCGACCGACCCTTCTCTGGCTCACCCCTGTCAACCCTGCCCACCCGACCCACCCTTCTCTGGCTCACCCCTTAGCACCCCAGTGTCACAGGAAGAACTTCTCAATACAATCAGATCCATGTCTCTCAAAACTTGTCAACTTGATCCTCTTCCAGCTTCTCTCTACTTCGACTGTCTTCCTACTCTCCTCCCATTCATCACTAACATTATCAACATTTCCCTGAAACTGGAACGGTCCCCTGATCTTTTAAGTCTGCCATTGTCCGCCCTCTCCTGAAGAAACACAACCTTGATCCAAACGAACTGAAAAAAAAACTACCGACCTATCTCTAACCTCTCTTTTCTGTCAAAACTCTTAGGAAAGTCGTCCTCAATCAGCTGAACTCTCACCTCTCTGCAAACAATCTCCTCAATGCTTTTCAGTCAGCCTATCGCCAGTTCCATAGTACTGAAACAGCCCTGCTCCACATTCTCAATGACCTCCCAATTGCAACCGATTCTGGAAGAGTCTCCTCCTGTCACTCTCCTTGACCTGTCTGCAGCCTTTGATACCATTGACCATACTATTCTCCTCACCAGGCTCCAGCACACTTTTGGTATCTCTCACACGGCCCTCCTCTTACCTCTCAGACAGAAAACAGACTGTACTCATCAATGGCACCCATTCTAGGCCTGCCAATCTGACCTGTGGTGTCCCACAAGGATCTGTCCTTGGCCCTGTTCTCTTCACTCTATGCACCTCTCCCCTGCCAACCATCATCAAATCCCACTCCCTTAAACACCACTTCTACGCTGATGGCACCCAAATTTATGACAGTGACTCACCCGATAATGTACAGACCCTCTTGATTCGCACATCTGACTGTTACTCGGGACTTTTAAGAACTGGATGACAAACAACAAACTTCAGCTCAATGACTGATCAGCACACGTCAAAAGCTCTCCCAACGCCCCCCCCCCCCCCCCCCCCCCCCCCCCCCTCCTCTCTCTTCAACTATGCAACACATCCATTCCAATTTCCGACTCCGCCAAGAATCTGGGTGTCCACCTTGATTCTACCCTTTCCATGCAAAACTTTGTGACCCAAACCGCCAAATCTTGCTACTACCACCTTCGTCGCATCAGCCTGATTAAGAAACATCTTTCTACTGAAGCAACTGTCAAACTTGTCCTCTGTTTCATTATGTCTCGTGTCGACTACTGTAACTCACTCCCTTCTGGTGTCAATGAATCCTCTATTCACACCCTACAACGCAATCAAAACAATGCCGCACTCCTTGTTCTCAAGGAGAAAATGACTGACCACATCTCCCCTCTTCTGTCACAACTTCACGGGGTTCCTGTATCGAAACGCATACACTATAAACTCAACACTATCTGTTACAAGTCCCTCAACAATGCAGCCCCTGACTATTTAACCAATTTACTCAATGTCTACACACCCTCACACACCCTCCGGTCTTCCTCTGATCCTCTCACTTTCCGGATTCCACGTACCAAACTCAGTACCTTTGGCCCACGTGCCTTTTCTGTTTCTGGCCCACTCTCCTGGAACAAACTTCCACTCTCTGTCCGTCAACTGCCTGCTTTCTCTTCCTTTAAGACTGCTCTTAAAACTTATGTCTTTTCTTCTTCCTAATAGTACTTTCCACGACTACTCTACTACTCCCACTGCAGCCTGTACCCACTCGGCGTGGGAACCTGAGATGCATGTATTTCCCCTCTCTTTCGATAGTTTTGCTTAGATTTATGACACGCGCGTGTGTGTGTGTGTGTGTGTGTGTGTGTGTGTGTGTGTGTGGTGTGTGTGTGTGTGTGTGTGTGTGTGTGTGTGTGTGTGTGTCTGTGTCTGTGTGTGTCTGTGTCTGTGTGTCTGTGTGAATGCTGGTGTGTTTGCACATGATTTTCCTTTCTATTTCTTCGTTTAGAGCCATATGCATGTGCAGTTTGTGTGTGAGTGTGTGTGTGTGTGTGTGCAGATTTTTTTTTCGTGCGCTTAGAGTTGATTTCGTCAAGATTTTGCGCATTATAAATACCTATATATATATATATATATATATATATATATATATATATATATATATAATATATATATATATATATATATATATATATATATATATATATATATTGTTAATGATATTAAAAAGGAATGTTAAAACTCTACAAATTTGTTTCGAGCGTGTTGCGCTGTCATCAGGATGGTTTTTTGGTTTGCCCACCGCCGATGTTATATAGCGTGTGGGCTCCCGTTTGCGGTTGTTTGCACGTGCGGGTTGGCTGCACGTGTTTTTTTTTTTTTTTTGGGGGGGGGGGGGGCTTTCAGGTTTTTGTTTTGGGTGTGTTCACTAACAACGATTTCCATTTATGCCTGCAGTTGTTTACTATTTCTGTTTTGGTGTTTAAAGTTGCTAAGTGTGGTTTGCATAGTATTAACCATTTTTCAGTTAAACATAGGTTGCACCTTTTTGAAACATTGCTGTATGGTGATGCTCTTTTTATGATTTTCCAGGATATATTGTAGCTTGTTTTTGCGTCTTTAAGTTTCCAGATATATTTGCTCAGTTCTGTTTGGTTTTTATATTTTTCTTTATTAAATGACTGTTTGTGGTTTGCATATCTGGTTTTGAAGTGGTTTTCAGTGATCCCTATGTATGTTTCTTTTTCATTTTCTGATGTCACAGTAGCCTGGTATACAATGTTGCTGTGAAGGCATTTGTTGTTTAGTGGGCACTGCTCCTTTCTTGTGCAATTGCAAGATTTCCTTTCTTCACCCTTCTTTGCTGTGTTGATTTTCATTTTGTTGGATGCGTCAATCAGGTTTTTGAGGTTAGGCATACATGAGTACGATAGTTTGACAGTGTTTTTGTTAAATATTTTGGACAGTTTGTGTTCTTTTGGAAATGAAGTTGTTAGGATTTTGAAGAATTCTTTCCCTATGTTTGTTTTGAGTTTCCCGTCGTATGGGAGGTTATACCATATGATTTTTCTTTTCCTATTTTTCTTGCTTTTATTTGTGTTGTTGTCTGGGTTGTATTGTAATTTGTAATTGTATCCACTTGTTTGTAGTGCCTCCTGGTATTCTACTGCTGCATTGTTGAACACTCTCTCACTGCATGACAGGTTTGATAGTCTCTTGTTTATGCCATGGGGTATGGTCTTTAATACAGATGGTGGATGGTTACTTTTGGTGTGTACATAAAGAGGTGTATCGTTGGGTTTCTTGTATGGTTTATATATATATGATTGTTGAGATCCAGTGTTATGTCTAAGTAGTTCACTACCTTTTTGTTTGCTTCAATGGTAATCTTTAAGTTGTGGTTTTGGAAGATTTTGCATAGTTCTTTCTTCTTGTTTTCGATGGTTCTTGGATTGTTGGTTAGTGCAGCAAGGCCATCGTCTCTGTATAGTCCGACTTGTTATTCCGAGTTTTTTCTTGATGTTGGACAGCATGAATAGTCCGACCAGTTCACATGTTTCTGCACCATCATATGAACCCATGGTTACGTCGAATGTAGAGAACAGGAAAACACGGATTTAAGCTCACCCCTCTCAACCGGTCTTAACCGGTTTCGAGCGGCCGCCCTTAAATCCGTGTTTTCCTGTTCTCTAACAAGTAACACTTCAATATCCAAAAAATAACGATTATCTACAAAACATACATACTGTGTAGGATTATTCGTTTTAATACTAATTTTACTAAACTTTTCAGAGAGTAACGTAGGGGAAAGCAGCCGTGGCTGAACACGCCCCATAGAGTAACGTAGGGGAAAAGCAGCAGCGTGGCTGAACGGCCCCATATTACAACGGCGGTGCTGGTGCACTAGGCTATCCGATTACTTACTACAGCGTGGGGTCGTCAGCCAAAGCCCGTTAAGGTTCAAGTTGTCCTCAGAGCAACGTGCGGCGAAGGATTGCTTGTGGGTTTAAATGATATTTCATTTAGACACGGAGGAGAGACCAGTCTCGGAGCTATAGACATACGTGTTCTGCGTTTCACAAAATACGTGCGTATGCGCACGCACGCATTCACGCACACACACACCGACGCATGCATGCATGTACGCACACACAAACAAACACACATGCTCGCGCGCGCAACACACACACACACACACACACACACAACACACACACACGTGCGATCTCATACATTCACAGACTCTCTGTCCTCAGGCTGACACGAGGCTGAAACCTGATCACTTAATTTACGTCTACCGCAGACAAGCGGCCTGCGTTTGCGCACGGGCCCGCTTACAAACTGCGACCAAAAAATATAAAACACACCTCGCGGCGCGCTAACTCAATCAGCGAATGTTCTAGACTGTCACGTGTCACTGCTACTTCGTGGCCGCCACGTCAGCAAGACCGGTTTTGCCATTGTTTACCGGACTACTTCACAAGAAGGTTGTGTTTTGACTGTGCTTTGGTGTGACCACTGTGTTTTGTTGTGTTTTATTTTAAAATGGCTAACATGTTTACTGAAGAACAGGCTCTTGCTATTCGTGGCCATAAGTTTTACTTTAACTGCATGTTAGAGTATTTGTCGAAAAAGAAACATTGCTTCTTTCGGAAGGAACAGAAAAGGAAAAAACGAACCGACTGCTTTAGAAATGGACGACTATCTTAAAGGCTTGTTGGTTCGAGAAAATGAAAACGTTGAAGGCAATATTGTTGGCCAAGATATAGACAATTTCGATACGTTTTTGACTATCGATGAGATGGCTCCTTATCTAAGAAATGGCGCTGCATTGTTGAAAGTTGGCCGAGCCTTTAATTGCTAGTTGCCGGCCTACTAAGGACTCTGCACTATTCGATTACTTACTACGTGGCCGGGCATGACGATTTTCGGATCACGCGATGGGCTGATGTCACGGCCGGCCAATCACAAGACTAGATAGAATCAGCTGATTAGTAGTGACGACATTTCCGCCCAGCACTTGTGTTGTTCATTTCTCCTAGTGCTGTGGTGGTGTGAAGACGGTGCTTTTTTGCGAGAGAAGTGTTTGCATATGGCACAAAAATATAGCTGCAGTTTCAGAAGACAGTGTGGTTTCTGAGTTAGAAAAAGTTCTTGAATCACAAATACCTTTTCAACAACTTTATAGATTAAATTATTTGGGTGTGGAAGACATGGAATTAGCTACAACTTTCCAACAAGCTCAAAATCTTCCATTACCACCGCCAACACCAACGGAATTGTGAACTGAAGAAGAAATGTTTCAAGGTTTTATGCTGTAGGCCTTCCCTTTCGTTTCATTTTAGCAAGCTGAATGAAATTAAAGCGAGCTCCAGCAATCCCAGTAATTGTTAACGGTGGAAGGCAACTGCTAAAGCACAGCCTAAAATAGGGCCGTTCACAGCGCGTGAACGGTAGCCTACTTGCTGGACTCCTGCCCCACAAAGCCCCGAACAGTTTTCTAAAAATAGTTCTTACCTCACCTGCTTTGACGTCATGCTTCGCCGTTCACACGCGTGAACGGTAGCCTACTTGCTGGACTCCTGCCCCACAAAGCCTGAACAGTTTTCTAAAAATAGTTCTTACCTCACCTGCTTTGACGTCATGCTTCGCCGTTCACACGCGTGAACGGTGGTCTACTTGCTGGACTCCTGCCCCGTGCCTTTTGCTGTTGTGGTCGGCTGCTTCAACGTTTCACACCTATTCACCTGCTTAAAGGCTGTCTTAGACGGCCGCTGGGTGTACTTTATACAATTGTCTTGTTTTATTCAATCAGGCTTTTGTTTAAATGCACTTGGTGGCTGCTTTGAACTTGCAACAAAGAGCCAATGCATCACAAAAACGCAAGCACCGTCTTGCACCAAGTGGTGTTACACATGACAAATAATAAAGCTCTGTGTACACCACACACACTCCTACCCCCAAGTCCCCCACCCCACCCTACCCACCCCCACCCCACGCATGCACACACTTAAGTCACTTCTAAGTTCTTACTTAAGTTGTCCTCAAGTTCTTAATTAAGTTTTTAATTAAGTTACTTCAAGTTCTTAATAAGTTCTTGATTAAGTTCTTAATTAAGTTCTTAATTAAGTTACCGCAAGATCATAACTAAGTCATCCTTTAAGTACAACCAAGTTCTTATTCAAGTTATCTTATAATTATTAAAAAAATACAATCTATGTTTTTATCTTAAATAGTAGATGTCTAATATAGTACACACACGCCTCAAAAAAACGCGTCATCGTTGAGGATGTCTTGCTTAACGCCCTTGGCGTGAGATTGGTCAGCATAGATCTTAATGAAGTTCTTACATCCTAAGCAACCGCATTGATTACAATTCTGGTCTATGGAAATGTCTTTTATAGACTCCATGTCTTTATTTATTGACTTCATCATTTTAAACAAATAATAATCCGCCATGATCTATTTTTATCAAAAAAATTAAAAAATATTATTGCATTATAATGGATCAAAATGATTTTTGTTATTGGCGGCGCTGGCGTGCTGTTGTATTCTGTATTTAGCGGTTCAGGTTGTTTTAACTTCTTTTGTTTTTGTCGCCATTGTTTATATACTTATAACCGCAATACCTGCCCCCAGCTGCAGCAATGGCGCCAAAAATGGCAACTGTTTTAAGTTCAATATTCCATGAAGACTTTGGTGCCCTTGAATTAACTTGCTCTTGTTCTGGAGCTGGCATTGGATCAACTGTTGGCGTTGGCGGTGTTATGTTTTCATTCTGTGATTGTAACTTAATTTTTTTTGTTTGTTCCACTCTGCTAATTTTTTTCCTGCTGCAATGCGTCCAGGATGAGGTGTTTTACTGGTCCACTTTCTCGACTTGATTCAATGTTTTCTGATTCAGTGTTTCCTGATTCTGCTCGTTCATTTTGAAGGGAAATAAAATCTATATGATTAAAAGTAATTAATCCCATGATTAACGGGCGATAACAATGTTCCAAATCTGTAATATAAATCACAGCTTAGAGACTCTAATGACTTTGTTAAAACTGGATCTTGCGTTAAATCATACGTAAGATCTTGTTCAGAATCAATGGGGGCAAATCTACTGACTAGTTTAGTGTACAAACTAAGAACCGTTTGCCCTACACTTTTCACCATTCTCGACCCCAGCTGCGCTTCATACCTGTTATGATACTTTATAATGTCTTGTGGCGTCATCTGTTGAATCTGTTCAATGCTGAATTCAGTTCCGAGGAACTGTTTTGTTTTTCCACATGCTGCCAAAGAATACAACCTTTCCTTTTTGGGCATAATAGCTTGATCATCAACTTCTTCATTTGTAAGTTCAAGACAGTGTTGGCCGCTCTGTAGCTGAAAGTAGATCATCGCTGTTCATGTTTTTATATTAATTATAATTATTTTATTTTTTAAAATGAGCACCAAAAAAAACTATTGCCAACCTTGTATACCATTCTGCTGTTATTGGAGGCCTAAGTGTAGGATACACGATGCTTGGTAAAAGCCTGTTAAAAATAAAACCGGCAGATCTTGGCAAACTAGACTTTGAGGATCAGCAAAACTGATTGCTATTATTACAGCTTCATTTGCTACGAAAGATTTTCTAGTTAAGCAAGGAATAATTCCAGAGAATATAAATATGTAAAAAAATACATTTATAAAAAATGGCTTCACTCGTAATGATGATAGGTGGCGCTGTGGTGAATGCGCTTGCTTTTAGCGGAAGTAATTACGCATTTAGTAAACTACGGGATGACGATGAGAGAAAAAGACATAACAAAGCTGTGGAGCAACTAGCTGCTGCACAAGACGCCTATGAAAAGCATAGAATTGAGCAGTTAGATTTTATTAACGACACACTGAAAAACAGGGACATGCAGCTTACACATTTAAAGATGTTGATCAAGCAATAAAAGAGTATTATCTAGTAACGGGCAAACCAATCCAGAAATTGCCCCCACCAAAATTCAGCAACTTTTATCAACCATCAGAAAAACAAAAGATGCAAGAAATCGGTTTATTGTCGGTGGTATGACTGTTGTCTATTTTGTTGCGCATAATAGTTGGCTGAATAAAAAATGAACAAAATCTATTATTCTCCAAAAGGATATTGGAAGGGAATCACAGCAATTAAAAAGCTAAGCGAAGCAGCGGGTGTCAGTGAACAAACAGCGAAGGAATGGTTATCTAAACAAGCGATTTGGCAAATTTATTTACCTGCGCCTAGACGAATACAGAGACCACACTTTGTTAATACAATACCAAACGACACCCATCAAATGGACCTTCTATATTTACCCTCTGATACGATTAGACGAAAAAAGATTTAAGTACGCACTTACAGTCATTGACATAGCTTCAAGATACAAAGATGCGGAACCATTAACACAAAAGAGTGCTTCTGCTGTTGCTGTCGCTATACAACTGATATACCAACGAGGCCGCTAACTTATCCTCGCATGATTCAAGTCGATGATGGAAAAGAATTAAAGGGCAAGTGAATCAATTATTGTTAAAACATAGAGTTACCATTAAAAGAGGCATTCCAGGAGTTCACAGATCACAGGCTTTAGTCGAAAACTTTAACAAACAGTTAGCTGAAAGACTTTTTTCTTACCAGTTTCACAGAGAGCTTATTGACAATTCTCGTAACACAGAATGGGTTAGAAGACTGCCCTCAGTTTTGCGCGCAATGAATAATGAAGAATTTAAAGGGCTAAAACCAGTACAAGCAATCAAAAGAAAAACAATAAATGTTGCTGAAGACTCCAGTACAACCAGCAAACTATTACCGTTTGGTTTAAAAGTAAGGTACCTTTATTTACCGGGGGAAGCAGAAGGGGACACTCGCATCAGGGCAACCGATCCAGTTTGGAGTGTTGATCCATATGAAATAAAAAGAATTGTAAAGATGAATCCGCCCGTGTATTATTTACGAGAAACTGACACGACAAAACAACCAGCTCCTCAAAGATCTTTTGTAAAGGAAGAACTACAAATAATCCCACCAGACACAGTTCCGCTTTAATTATTTTACGGTTCTCCAATGCCCATATGCATATGAAAACTCTGGATTAACAAACACACGTTTTGTGTTTGTTCTATCTAATGACTTCTTTGTTACAACCGTTGTGTTGATCTCATGTAGATTAGATCGCAGTTTTACGTTGTCATGATGAAAAGTCTTATTGTCAAACAATGCTTCTTTGTAGTTGTCATGTGATATGTTTGACTGCACAACACTGCGAGATATTCCTTTTGCTTTCTTAATGGTTTTCTCCTGGCTCGAAATACTGTACATTTTTGACCTTAACCCCACATACTCCTTAATCACCTTTCCAGATAATTCATCTTTCATCTTTCCTAAAACCTTCTTGTTAGTAATTGAATGTAAAGGCGAATCTTTAGGATAATCGGATGTGTCGTACCATCCTGCTTGCCCTTTCGCTACTTCTAATTCCATGTCTTTATAGATGTCTTCAGTAGGGATATCTATAACAAAACTGTCTGTATCTGTGTAAAGTACTCGGGACTCTGGATACGAGGGCTTAAAGTAGTCATAAAGAAATTCTAACATCAAAAGCTTTGATAATTCTAAAACAGTAAAACCCAATAAATACAGGTTTATCCAATTTGACTTTCTTTTTTTTCATCATTATGCCAAAAAGCCCATCATGAAATCTTCTGAAGTCCTGATAATTTGGTTTTGAAGTCAGCTTAATTGCTTCGTTCTCTTTGGTGACCAATCTGACATCTTTGCGCTTGTGGGGATTCTCCATAGTCTTTCCGAAACAGCTGTTGTTCATCAGCTTGAAAAAGTCTTTTTCTGAAGCATCTGTAGATTTAGTTCTGAGATCAGTGTTCTTCATGATGTATGGTTTCATGAACTGTTCTTGATCAAAAGCAATTATACGATGAACAGCTGTCAACTTCAAACCGTGTCTTAAATAAAATTGTAGAAGTCTGTAATGACAGACATAATTTTTTTTGCCCCGAAGATTAGGCACAAGTTTAGGCGGTTCTGTTTTTGCCATCTTTAGACTTTCTGCCGCTAATGGATAGTCATTATGCAGGTCATGGAGTTCATGAGGATATTCTAAGTCAACTTCTAGAATGTATCCGCGCTGTTGACCCGGCGCCAAACTGCTCAACCACTTTAATGCCTTTTGAATATTATTTGTACCTGTGTACATTTTAAAGTTACGTAATGGAAGTGATTGCGCCATAGCCATCCATACAGATTGTTTGCATCTAAATACATGAGATAGTTAGACTTTTACTCGGATCATAGTCGTCCAAGTATTTGTTGTTTGCTTTACAGTAATGATGCGACGCCATACTAATTCCTCCACGCAATCCGTTTTCAATCATCTGAATCATTGGCAGTTAGACAATAAATCAATCTGTACTCCAGTAAACTTTAAGAAGCATCCAACTCATCCCGGGCGCAGAAATATAATGCGCAGGATCCAAACGTAATGTTTTATACAGGTCTTCCTATAATTTTCAAAGACGTCGCCAACAAACATACATCAGCCATCAAGTAGGAGTCATGATAGTCTCCATCGTTTTACACTCTAACTTTTGCCACGCATCTTGAGCATGCTGGTATCGGAGTCGCTGATTTCCTTCCTCTAAGACTAGAAAAGAACGCGTCTTTAGGTGGAAGTGAGTCTTCATCAAACCTTTCCCAACTGTTCAGTATTCATAAGGGTAAAACCCTTTCTAACGAGAGTTGGGTCAAAATATTCTTCCGTTATTGGGCAGGACTTTAAGGACATAGCTAGTGACTCTAAGAACCATCATGTGCTGCATAGAATCATAAAAAGACATGTTATTTAAAGTGAAACACATGTACTTTTCTGATGACTGTGCAATGCATGACCCTGAAGGCGTCGTTACTGCTTTCATTATAAGATAGAGTCGTAACTCGCAAGTTGTGAAAGAAGATGGGCAGTTCCATGTCTTAGGATCAAACTTTAGTTGAAGATTGCATTTCTGTGTGCTGCCTCTAACTTCCCGCTAATGTGATCATGGTCTCTTACTGTCGGATGGCTTCGTCTGATGAGAGGCCTAAACCACAAATCCAACAATGTGTGGCTGAGTCATAAGTTGTTGATCTTTAGGCGTCATTATGATTTCAGATAAATTCAGATTTTAGAACAGTCATTACGCACTTGCTGCATGCGTTTTAAGAAGTATTCTGCAGCATTAGGCCCTCTATATAATTCTGGTGCAGAATGAGCGCCATCCGACCTGACAATAATGAAGGCAAATGAACAAATCTGATGATTACTCATTAAGACTGTTTTTCGAAGTTTTTGTGGCGCTGGCCCTTCATAAGGAACAATAAGCGACTCGAAGTCTGCGTAAAACAACATATGGAGAATTTTGCATCCGTTTCCAGTTCTTAAAACTAACTTTACTGCCTTCTGGGGGCGTTAATTAGTTCCGTATTACAGTCAACTGGGCCGATACAATGTTTCTTATGTTCGCTTGCGGCTTGAACAGATGGAATTCTTGTTAAACATTTTCTAACAGAATTCTTGTTTATTTTTTGCTTTGAAGTATACCTCAATAATCTACTCATTGTTCGTATCAATGTGTAATGTGGTAGCCCCGCTGGTGAAAACATCAGCAGTAAGTCAACATGATTTTTGTCTGGTTCGCCTATTGTTGGACTGTTCTTGGACACTCTAATAGGCACCAAATTTGTTTCCTCATCCCATGCGTAGACATTAACAGTTATTGGTTTGTTTTGTTCTTCAAACTGATCAATGGAATCCACGCTAACAGGAAAGGATATTCCACTAAAGTTAAGATCATTGATGTAAGGGTGATAGTTAGACACTCTCTCTGCGTTTTTGCGGACGTGATGCAGCCTTGCGAGAACACACCACATGAAACATTTGTTGCCGTCTGTATTTTTTATGTTTAGAACTGCTCTTTTTGCAACTAATGCTGGTGGCAGCGGAATGTAAGACCTGCCTACAATCGGTGCATACTTAGCCTGTTTTAATCTGATCTCTAAGACTTCGCCCTCTGACCAACCAGAGCCTCTCATTTTGGCTTCTTCAGCGGCCACATCAAACTGTGTAAGCATGCTGGTCTGCCCAACCCGGTGTTAAGTCATTATGAGAAAGAATAGTCTGTTGTTTAGTTGAAACCCAGACTTCTAGGTTTTCTTCATTTATTGTTATATAGTCGATTAAAACAGCTAACATTACTTTAACTGGAGGGTCTATTGTTAGTTTACTTGGAACTTGAGAAATAGCATGAGCAAACACTTGCCTGTACGTTTGCTGGATCAATGACTTCTAAATCAATATCATTCAGTGCTCTTGATAAATCTTCTTGCATTGCTTCAAACAATTCGTCCGGTCCTTCATATATTTTATCCATGCTGAGTTTTCTTTTCTAACTCAAAATATTTATTAAATCAAAAAAATAATTAATCAATATCGACGGTCTTTTTGTGTTTAGACTCATAAACTAAAGTATAAAACGCCCTTTGGGTTGTTAATGTGAGCTGTTTAGAACAGAGTTTAATGTTTCGTTTACTTTTTTTAAGCATTCCTTTTTTATCTGCTCGGTGTCTGGCTGTTGAGAAAAACTTGTCCACGCCTTTCTTTGAAGATCAAACTTTTGTCTTTTGTAGTCATCAAAATCGGCCTGTAAACGATTAAATTCTTCATTCCGTGATGTTTGAGTCAGCTAGTGCTTTATTATAATCAGTTTGAAGGAACTAAGTTTAGCTGTTATTAGTTGAACCATGGCTGTGTGCTTTTGGAGTTTAGTTTTTTATTTTTTGCCGGCAGCACCTACGGCTAATGAACACAGGCCGAGAGCTAAAGGACAAGCCGCCTAAGGTAAAGCTGCGGGTACGCCTATGCCCGTTGCTAAGAGACCAACACTCGTTCCTGCTGATGCTGCGCTTATAGTTGATGCTCCAGTATTAACATAAGTAACAGCATTAAGGCAGCAGAATACCTTCGTTTGGCTTTGCTGTATTTTGAAAGGTCCTGCTCTAGTACTTGCTGCATTTGTGTAATGTTTGTTAATCTGAAGGTTTTTATGCTGGGGTTTCTACTATCCCTTCTTCTGACGACTCTGGCGCTGTAGGCACATTTGGATAAACTTGAACAGTCATGCTTTTTTAAAAATAAAAAATAATTTAGTAAACTACATCTTTAAATCTGTTAGCTTCAATATTTAGCTGTGCATCATATAATAAAAACAAAATGTACATTAACGGTTTAACAGCCTCTTTTTCTTTATCAATTTGAATGTTTATTATGTCTCTAACATCTCTCCCACTTCCATGCAACTGATTATCCTCGTTTGACCTTAGGTCAATCCTTTAAACCGTATTTTGATGTAAATAATCATCAAGCCTAACACTGTGAGGTGTAGATCATTAGACCAAGGTCTGCTGTTGAACTCTACCCCTCCCACCCCCAAACAATTTTCTTATTTCGTCAAAATGATGAAAGGTCTAAGCCCGCTAGCATAGATTTGGTTAGACACTGCCGTCAATCGAACATTGTACTTTCGTTATTTTTGGATTAAAAAACTTTTCACTTGCTCTTGCGAATGGTCTTCATCTTCACACAGCAATAAAATACCTTTAAGCGTTTACTGCGACACTAAGATTAAAATTCCATATAGCGTCTGCCCTGCTTTTAGGATATGTTGAATGATGACGCACGTTTTCGTAATATATTACTAATTGTGACTCATATTGTTGCCCAATCAGCCTTGCTAAAGTTAGAGTTGCTAACAACATCAAACTCTAACGAGATGTCAGAAATGCTGTACTTTGCTTCGGTGTCTGTTGATCTGATAACACGTTTGTAGTCATTAAAAGTTAGTTCGTATGACAATCTGTCTTTTAATGCCCCTTGAAGGTATGGGGCATGCGCTTTAACAACTCAAAATCTAGGGGAATGGAAAAAGCGATTTCCAAACTCCATAACTACGGCTAAAGCCTTTTTGCTGCTTTTAGCACCTGAGGCGAGTTCGGCGCCTATTCTAAGTTTTAGTGCTTCTTCATTGCCGATTCCTTGAAACGCAAGATCTTCCCTTTCATTCGCGGTTAGCCATAGATCAGAATAGGTTAAAAATATGTCTGCATTGTGTAAAGAAATACTTCTTTCCCCTCAAGTTTTATAGAAATTTTCTTAACGATTGCCCGTCCCAAATTCTGGACAACTGTTCTGGTTGGGTCTGTTGTTGAAGCGAGTTCTATTTTGAAAGTAAGCCGTGCAGAGCCTGGCACAATCAATCATTCGCTCCTAGGTCTGGAAATTTAACAGTAAGAATTTGATCCGCATCAATAGTAGATGGATTATTTGGAACAGTAATATTCCGTTTATTTCCCTTCACGCCATGGGGTTCTTTCAGCTTTCTATGCGGGTCAAGAATCGAGCCATATACTTGTGACATTTTTATAAAACAAAATAAAAAGTTAATTATTTAAAAAAAAATGGGGGTATTGGCTATGAAGAAGATTTTGATATTGATCCTGTAGACGACATGGATGAAAGAACTCCTTTAACACAGCATCACTCAACAATCTCATTGCGGCGTGAATTAACAAAAAGTACGGCCAAAGCATTTTACAAAAGTTTAAACATAAAACCTCCCAACTTTATAGACCCTAATGATTTTGAACGAGATGATGATGGCCATTTGTTTGTGAAAATCGCCCCAACCGAGAACAACTTTTTCAGCTTACATATGAACGAAACCCATCAAAGTTTGTAGGTTTTGAGTACACTTAACCAAAAACTTAAGGTAAAAGATCTAAATCGCCTTGGCATCCCTAAACCAAAACCAAAATTAAAGAGGAAAGCAGTTGCTTACCCCTTCAAAACATGGAACAAGAACTCCCAACAGTTCCCCAAAACATAGAACTTCAAAATTTAATTCCAGCAGCGGACAAAACAACAAATGTAATAGAAGAAGCAGAAACCAGTTTTTTCAGAAGAAACAGCATTAGAAAATAATGATCCTCCAATACCCCCGCAAGAATTAGAGGCCATTGATCGGAATGTAAAAAAAATAGAGGTGAATTAACAGACAATTTAGCAATACTGGATGAACTAGATGAGCATATAAAAAGAGAAAAAGAAAAACTCGCTGAGGCTGACGACGCCAACTTAGGGCGTGATGAGAAAGAAAGAATAGAACAAAGACTAAAAAATCTTAAAAAGAAAGAGCAGCAAGACTAAAAGCGGCGTCTGCTAATCGGACCAATTACGAAACTCAAGTGATTAGAATAAGAGAAACTATCCAAAGAATTTTATATGAAGACACAACGCTAGCAGAACGAATAAAAACACTGTTTAGCGAACAAGGTGTCACATTAGCAGCGTTATAACGGCCTTAGGATTTGCAATAAGTACGTTGGTGATGGCTATTACAGGTGGTGGTGGAGGGCAAAGTTCAAGTGCCTCCATCGCCATCGCCTGATAAATCATGGGTGAAGAAACAGCTTGATCATCTTGCAAGTTTATTAAAAAAATTAGCTGGTAAGCTATAGACTCTTTGCCAGGTATATTAGGAAGTTATTGTTAGCTGGCTTTTGTCTACTGCAAGCAAAGTATTGGCTTTATGGCCGAGCACTTATGGGCATTAGTTCTCTTAATAGTTGGGTTACTATTTATAAGATAAAGACCAAGTAATCCTAGGGCAGTTAATCCAATAACAAGTGCTGGTCTTTTCATATTCATGGTCATCGCGAACAAAGTCCACGTCTTCAACAGTCTTTGGGCTTTGAACCTCGGGGATTGATGACTTATTCTTGGGTGTTTTTTTATTGTTTGTAATATTACTGGCTCAGAATTTATGTCGTTTTTCCCAACCTTTGTCATTGCCTGCTACAAGGATTTCATTGTTGTAGTTTATTATTGTTCCTACATGGTGTCTGAGGTCAGAAGCAGCATGTATAAACCAGTGCCAACAGCAAAGTCTACTTTCGATCTTGCGTATTGTAAAACATGTTGGTACCTTTTAATACTTGAAGGTAAATCAACTGTAGAATTAATGGCGTCCTCTAAATTAGCTAAGTATTGTTTTTGTGCGTCAAAGCCAGTAGAAGGAACTGTTATGTTCGCCCATGTCTGTGCTTGCGAACCTAGCAAACACCAAACGTAAGTACGAATAGAGTCGTTTATTCGTTCTATTCCCGCTTTAGTTAAGCCCTCAGATATGTCTAAGATAAATGTTGTCCATTCTGTTTTATGCTCTTGCTCTATGGACCCAAGGTGAACACCTGTGCCTGAAGAGAAAGATGTGTAAGGAGGATGCCAGTCATAGTTATACTTTCTATGCGCGCCCAAAATAAAGGGTGCCTAAGCCATGATTAAGATCTGACTTTTGTCTAAAGTCTGTCTTTAACATTAATATGAATTCGCGACAGATCCTTTCAAAAGCATTCATGTCTATCGGTTGCTGAATGGATTAAACGTTTTGTCATTTGGTATGGCGCTTGCAGTTCAGTCAAAATACGTCTGAAGGTGTAATAAAAATGAAATCTGTACACTGACCTCACCAAAGGATCAGGATGATTTAAGTGATCAGCATACGATACTCCACACCCAGTTGATGCACAAAACACAGCAAAGTTTAACTGGTTCTGATAAAACTGCATCGATGACTGAACCACACTTTCGCGATGTAGTCTTTTTTAATAGGGGGGTTAAGATATCTGCTTAATGGAGTACTCACCTTTTTATGAAAAGTGTCAGTCTGGGTCACAGCAATGACAAGAGTATACAGTTGCTATATTTTTAAGATTGTAGTGCGGCCCAACAGAATATTTTGCATCTTTAGTATATTTGAACGCGCTCATTTTTATTTTGTTTAAAAAATGTTTGTAACAATAACAACCCAAGACAGTCCTACGGATTTAGAACATGCTATTGATAACGATTGCGGAACCAAAATGGTCGCACTCCATGAAATATTTTACAAAGTCGTAGGTTTAATATAAGCAAAACCAAGAGGAATAATAAGATTACAAAAGTTGTAGGGCTCAAAGCTATCCCGTTAACAATACCTGATGGTTATTACGGTTTTTGCTCACTAAAAGAAGCAATGAGTAAATTCGGCATTACTCTCAAACTTAACAATGCAAATCTAAAAACAATATTAACATTCAAAACCTGAAGAAGTAGATTACTTATTTGATAAAGAGCTAGCTAAAATGTTAGGCTTTGAAGCTGACACTCGGGCCACTAAAAGATTTGTTGTTACAACCAAAACAAAACTACTTATGAGGGGGAAAGTCCGCTCAATCTTGCATTACATTCATTACTCTATGTTCGTTTGGGCGAGTTGAGCACTGATGAAAACTTATATGATGGAAGGCCCTCAACTGTTTTAAGAGCTCTTTCCGTCAGGGAAAGCTGCATATTGCGATTATGAAATTATACAATTCCCTAATTTACATTTTTAAAAAATTAGCTTGTGGGAGGGTCGGATCATTTCGTATAAAAATCACAGACGAAACAGGAAAAGTCGTGAAATGTGATAACCTGCACATTGTTTAGAAATAAAATAATAAGTTGTACTAAAAAATGTCGCGTGGGCCAGATGAATCGGGAGTTACATTGGCGCCTGTAAGGTGTATAACCTTAGAATAAAAGACCTTGCAGACGTTACAGACTTTGAACAGAATGGTGAGATAGGCGCTTTGTATGGTTTTGAGTACACTAAAGATGGTGATTATAAACGCAAAGAGGTTGGCGACAGCAAAAAGTTTCCTAAACTAGAACAGCTGCGCAATCTAGAAGCAAATAAAGTTGGCCAGTATGAATAAAAATAGTTCGAAAACCTGACCTCAAATGGCACTTAGAACCATATTTAGAATGGGAAATAAAATTTGAATTCATAAGCCCATTTACATTTTTTAGCCGTCAAAAAAGTTTCAGAAAAGCATTCAACTCTGGCCCTTTACATGTAAGTCTTATGCCGGACGACAATAGTCGGAAAGAAATTGAAATAAAGCCGTATGAGAAAAAACAGTACATCCTCCACAGAAGAGAAACGGTTTTAAAGAAAGCTTCTACAAAATTACAGTTCTTTCCAAGCAGAAAATTAGGAGATGCGTTCACAATGATATTTGAAATTTCTGTCTTTAAAGATGTAGAGAGGGATGGGGTTGTGGGCGTTAGTGATGACCTTATAAAAGGAATTAATATTAGCTGGCAAAACTTAGACGTTAAAAAGTCTTAAAGTTATCATCGTCGTTCTTCATAATGGCGAGGATATTAAGGTAATAACAACAAGCAACAAAATCAATATTAGTCTAAATAGAAACAATCTTACAGAACTGAATTGGATTAAATGTTACACATTTAGGCCTCATAGGATTTTATTATACTGAACAGGTTTTTACGGAAAGCATGATAAAAATAATAACTGGATTAGATTAAGTTCTGTTATAAAACTATGGAACAGTTAAAACTTTATGACAAAAACCCCTCATTGTTCATTAATTTGTGGACAAACTGGTTTGGAAAAACAATATTTATCCTCAACCTGTTACAAACAGTTTATCGTTATAATTTTGATCATATTGTAATTTTCTGCCCAACACTTAAAAGGAACAAAGCATATCATGATAGAAGGTTTATATGGACTGATGATAACATATTTTTAGTTAATCCTAGCAATAAACTAAGTGAGTGTCTAGAACGCTTTTTTATATTGTTTGAAGGAACTCAGACACTATTATATATAGATGACTGTTCAGCAGAAAGAGACATAGTTAAAAAGAGAAATACTTTGTCGAAACTAGCTTTCAGTGGAAGACATGCTGGGATAAGTGTGTGGATTTTATGCCAAAAATATAACTTGGTTTTAAAAGACTTTAGAGAACAGTAAAGACTGTAGTTTTATTTCACATGAAAGACAGAGATGCATTTGATGAATGTTTGCGTGAAAATGATGTTATTGAGAATGATCAGGAAAAACACAGAATTAAGCAAAAATTAAAGTCTAAAAAGTTTAGTAAATTAGTATTAAAAACGGATAACCCTACACAGTATGTTTGTTTGTAGGGCAGTTATTTTTTGGTTATTGAAGTCTTACTTGTTAGAGAACAGGAAAACACGGATTCTGGATTCGCCCGGTCGAAACTGGTTGAGACCGGGTGAGCCAGAATCCGTGTTTTCCTGTTCTCTAATGTTGAGTTTCTGTTGGTTTTCCTGATCCAGGTTTCATTTCTGCTGTGTAGTAATGTTTTCTTGGTGTGAAGAATGATTTCCATTTCTGACCCTGTTATGTCTGTGTGGTTACTGGCAAACTTCAGGGCTTTGTCAAATGTGATGAATACTGTATTACTTTGTTTATTGAGTTTTTTGAACCATTGGATAACTTCGTATGTGTTCTTCCAGAGGTTGTAATCAGAGTTTGATTTTATGTCCTTTATTATTTTTTCCAGAATTTTCTTGCTTATTTTGCCTAATTCAGATTTGGATGGGTTTATTAGTCTACATGTTGGATTGTTATGAAAGTTGGGCTTGTGGTCTTTGAGTGTTATGAAAGCTTCTTTTGTTGCTGTCGCTTCTATCCTGTCACTTAGGTCTATGCACTCTGCAAGTTCTTTTTCTTTAGTGCGGATACTGTCATGTAATTTTTGTCGGCTTTTTTGTAGTTTTCTGGATGTTTTTGTCAAGGAGTTGAGAATATTCCTTTGGTTCCATTTTGTAGTAATTGCTAGTTTATCAGCCTTCACAAATATTTTTATTTGTCATTTTGTATTTGTTTTATTGGTTTTTTTTAATGTTTTTTGGGAAATCGTTGTTAGATTTTTTTGAAATTCCAATATTGGTTATCATTCTTTTCATTTGATCTTCAAGGGTTTTTCATATCGTCTATGACTGGTGGTGATCGCCATGATTGAAATCGTAGGTATTTTGACCTCTTTTTTTGCATTCGGGTCAGGAAAAAGAATGCTTTCCATCTCATATTGCGTACGAACTTTCGGTTTGTTCTATTAATCTTTTAAGTAGAAATTGGGGGTTAGAAAACGGTATGTTTTTTGTTGACTGCCTAAAATTGATTTTTCTCCATTTTAAAATCCTTCAACCCCACAGTGCTCAACGTGAGGAGCAATTAAAAAATAAATAAAATTTAAAAAGCCTAAAATACTTTAAAAGTGCTCGACCCCTTTGGGGGAGCAACATTTGTTAATGATATTAAAAATAATAAAAAATGGAAAATCATAAAAAGAGCAACACCATACAGCAATGTTTAAAAAAGGGTGCAACCTATGTTTACCTGAAAAATGGTTAATACTATGCAAACCACACTTAGCAACTTTAAACACCAAAACAGAAATAGTAAAAAACTGCGGGCATAAATGGAAATCGTTGTTAGTGAACACACCAAAACAAAAACCTGAAAGCCCCCCAAAAAACACTGCAGCCAACCCCACGTGCAAACAACCGCAAACGGGAGCCCACACGCTATATAACATCGGCGGTGGGCAAACCAAAAACCATCCTGATGACACGCAACACGCTCGAAACAAAATTTGTAGAGTTTAACATTTTTTTTTAATATCATTAACAAATGTTGCTCCCCAAGGGGTCGAGCACTTTTAAAGTCATTTTAGGCTTTTTAATTATATTCATCTATATATATATATATATATATATATATTGAATTAAAAAACAAAGCTTTCTCTATGTCTTAGACTGAAGAAATAGGGGAGATACGCATTCAATCTGCAGTGGTAGATGATTTTGCCTACTAACAGTATGTCTTTAGTGGGTGAATGGGGAAAAATAAAATAAATGCTTCTCAAAATGACCTTTAGCAAGCTTAATTCTCCAAGGGGAGACATCCTCCAATAGGGAGGGAAACTCACTAACATATAACTCCTGGTCAATACCGATATTTCGAAACTTGGTGTTTTCTCCTCAGTGACCGCGGAAAGTGGTAATTTGACTCCTCTGCCTTTTTATTTTAAGAAGAATGCAAACCCGTAGTATGTTTGTTGAGTTTTCAAAAAACCAACCAAAGGTGCCATCTAAGAAGCAAAAGAAAATCATAAAAGACAAAACAACTACATTTTCTTGTGAAAAATAGAAAAAATAAAAAGATATCCCTAAGACACAAGTGCTGAGGGCTATTCTTGGAATGAATCCCCCAAGGGACTAAAATACAACAAACTAATAAATTCCAAGGATAAGTACCGCACCGTTCCAGCAACTTACAGAGCACTTGGTGTTGCCAATGACTGCAAGAAAATTGAATTATAAACAAAGCTTGCTCTTATGTCTTAGACTGAAGAAATAGGGGGGGATACGCATTCATATCTGCAGTGGTAATGATTCTGCCTAACTAACAGTACTGTTTTTGGGAAAAACCTCCCTTTGTCTCTCCGCTCTGCGACTCCCTCTCTTCCTTCAAGTCTTCTCTTAAAACTAAACCCCTTCCAGTCCCTGACCCTTCCCCTCTTTCTGTCGAAAGCAGATGTACCCTACACCTGGGGTATGTGTGTGTTTGTGTGTGTGTTTGTGTGATTGTGTGCATGTGTGTGTGTGTGTGTGTGTGTGTGTGTGTGTGTTGTGTGTGTGTTTGTGTGCTCAGCTTAAGCATGTAGAAATATTGTGTGTGTGTGTGTTTGGAAGATTGCCTTTTGTTTATCATATTGGTTTGCTTCTCTTGATTTATTTACTTTTTATTGTAAGCGCTTAGGGCTTTTAAAGATTAGGCGCAAGAAATGCACATTATTATTATTATTATTATTATGTGCTTGAGTGGGTGAATGGGGAAAAATAAAATAAATGCTTCTCAAAATGAGCCTTCAGCAAGCTTATATTCTCCCAAGTTTGGGGACATCCTCCAATAGGGGGGGAAACTCACTAACATATAACTCCTGGTCATATACCGATATTTCGAAACTTGGGGGTTTTTTTTTCCTCAGTGACCGCGGAAATGGTAAAATTTGACTCCTCTGCCTTTTTCCCGTTTTTAAGAAGAATGCAATCCCGTATTATTTTGTTATTTTCAAAAAACAACCAAAGGTGCCACTAAGAAGCAAAAGAAAATCAAAAAGAGCAAAACAAACTACATTTTCTTGTGAAAAATAGAAAATATAAAAAGATATCCTCTAAACACAAGTGCTGGGGCTAGTTCTTGGAATGAATCCGCAAGGGACTAAAATACAACAACTAATAAATTCCAAGGATAAGTACCGCACCGTTCCAGCAACTTACAGAGCAGCTTGGTGTTGCAATGACTGCAAGAAATATTGAATTATAAACAAAGCTTGCTCTTTTGTCTTAGACTGAAGAAATAGGGGAGAATACGCATTCATATCTGCAGTGGTAGATATTCTGCCTAACTAACAGTATGTGCTTTAGTGGTGAATGGGGAAAAATAAAAAAAAATGCTTCTCAAAATGAGCCTTCAGCAAGCTTTTATTCTCCAAGGGGAGACATCCTCCAATAGGGAGGGAAACTCACTAACATATAACTCCTGTCATTACCGATATTTTGAACTTGGTGGTTTCCCCATGACCGCGGAAAGTTTGGGAATTTGACTCCTCTGCCTTTTCAGTTTAAGAAGAATGCAATCCCGTAGTATGTTTGTTGAGTTTTCAAAAAAACAACCAAAGGTGCCATCTAAGAAGCAAAAGAAAATCATAAAAAGAGCAAAACAAACTACATTTTCTGTGAAAAATAGAAAATATAAAAAGATATCCTCTAAGACACAAGTGCTGAGGCTAGTTCTGGAATGAATCCGCAAGGGACTAAAATACAACAAACAAAAATTCCAAGGATAATACCGCACCGTTCCAGCACTTACAGAGCAGCTTGGGTTGCAATGACTGCAAGAAAAATTGAATTAAAACAAAGCTTGCTCTTATGTCTTAGACTGAAGAAAAAAGGGGGAGATACGCATTCATATCTGCAGTGGTAGATGATTCTGCCTAACAACATAATGTGCTTGATGGGGAATTGGGAAAAATAAAATAAATGCTTTTCAAAATGAGCCTTCACAAGCTTATATTTTTTAAGGGGGGACATCCTCCAATAGGGAGGGAAACTCACTAACATATAACTCCTGGTCATATAACCCATATTTCGAAACTTGGTGGTTTCTCCTCAGTGACCGCGGAAAGTGGTAATTTGACTCCTCTGCCTTTTCAGTTTTAAGAAGAATGCAATCCCTAGTATGTTTGTTGAGTTTTCAAAAAACCAACCAAAGGTGCCATCAAGAAGCAAAAGAAAAATCAAAAAAAGAGCAAAACAAACTACATTTCTTGTGAAAAATAGAAAATATAAAAAGATATCCTCTAAGACACAAGTGCTGAGGGCTAGTTCTTGGAATGAATCCGCAAGGGACTAAAATACAACAAACTAATAAATTCCAAGGATAAGTACCGCACCGTTCCAGCAACTTACAGAGCAGCTTGGTGTTGCAATGACTGCAAGAAATATTGAATTATAAACAAAGCTTGCTCTTATGTCTTAGACTGAAGAAATAGGGGGAGATACGCATTCATATCTGCAGTGGTAGATGATTCTGCCTAACTAACAGTATGTGCTTGAGTGGGTGAATGGGGAAAAATAAAATAAATGCTTCTCAAAATGAGCCTTCAGCAAGCTTATATTCTCCAAGGGGGAGACATCCTCCAATAGGGAGGGAAACTCACTAACATATAACTCCTGGTCATATACCGATATTTCGAAACTTGGTGGTTTCTCCTCAGTGACCGCGGAAAGTGGTAATTTGACTCCTCTGCCTTTTCAGTTTTAAGAAGAATGCAATCCCGTAGTATGTTTGTTGAGTTTTCAAAAAACCAACCAAAGGTGCCATCTAAGAAGCAAAAGAAAATCATAAAAGAGCAAAACAAACTACATTTTCTTGTGAAAAATAGAAAATATAAAAAGATATCCTCTAAGACACAAGTGCTGAGGCTAGTTCTTGAATGAATCCGCAAGGGACTAAAATATTTCTTGCAGTCATTGCAACACCAAGCTGCTCTGTAAGTTGCTGAACGGTGCGGTACTTATCCTTGGAATTTATTAGTTTGTTGTATTTTAGTCCCTTGCGGATTCATTCCAAGAACTAGCCCTCAGCACTTGTGTCTTAGAGGATATCTTTTATATTTTCTATTTTTCACAAGAAAATGTAGTTTGTTTTGCTCTTTTATGATTTTCTTTTGCTTCTTAGATGGCACCTTTGGTTGGGTTTTTGAAAACTCAACAAACATACTACGGGATTGCATTCTTCTTAAAACTGAAAAGGCAGAGGAGTCAAATTACCACTTTCCGCGGTCACTGAGGAGAAACCACCAAGTTTCGAAATATCTGTATATGACCAGGAGTTATATGTTAGTGAGTTTCCCTCCCTATTGGAGGATGTCTCCAACTTGGAGAATATAAGCTTGCTGAAGGCTCATTTTGAGAAGCATTTATTTTATTTTTCCCATTACCCACTCAAGCACATACTGTTAGTTAGGCAGAATCATCTACCACTGCAGATATGAATGCGTATCTCCCCCTATTTCTTCAGTCTAAGACATAAGAGCAAGCTTTGTTTATAATTCAATATTTCTTGCAGTCATTGCAACACCAAGCTGCTCTGTAAGTTGCTGGAACGGTGCGGTACTTATCCTTGGAATTTATTAGTTTGTTGTATTTTAGTCCCTTGCGGATTCATTCCAAGAACTAGCCCTCAGCACTTGTGTCTTAGAGGATATCTTTTTATATTTTCTATTTTTCACAAGAAAATGTAGTTTGTTTTGCTCTTTTATGATTTTCTTTTGCTTCTTAGATGGCACCTTTGGTTGGGTTTTTGAAAACTCAACAAACATACTACGGGATTGCATTCTTCTTAAAACTGAAAAGGCAGAGGAGTCAAATTACCACTTTCCGCGGTCACTGAGGAGAAACCACCAAGTTTCGAAATATCGGTATATGACCAGGAGTTATATGTTAGTGAGTTTCCCTCCCTATTGGAGGATGTCTCCCCCTTGGAGAATATAAGCTTGCTGAAGGCTCATTTTGAGAAGCATTTATTTTATTTTTCCCCATTCACCCACTCAAGCACATACTGTTAGTTAGGCAGAATCATCTACCACTGCAGATATGAATGCGTATCTCCCCCTATTTCTTCAGTCTAAGACATAAGAGCAAGCTTTGTTTATAATTCAATATTTCTTGCAGTCATTGCAACACCAAGCTGCTCTGTAAGTTGCTGGAACGGTGCGGTACTTATCCTTGGAATTTATTAGTTTGTTGTATATATATATATATATATATATATATATATATAATATATATATATATATATATATATATCGCGCGCGCACGCACACACACACACACACACACACACACACACACACACACACACAACACATACACACACACACGCACACACACACAGAGCGCGTGCGCGCGCACGCACACACACACACACACACACACACACACACACACACACACACACACACACACACACACACACACACACACACACACACACACACACGTGCGCGCGCGAAAGCGGACAGAGAGAGAGAGAGAGAGAGAGAGAGAGAGAGAGAGAGAGAGAGAGAGAGAGACAGAGACAGAGATACTGAGATACAGAGAGACAAAAAGACAGAGAGGGAGTGAGAGCGACAGACAGAGAGAAACAGAGACAGAGACGGAGAGAGAAGGGGTGAGGAAGAGAGAGAGACAGAGACGCAAAGACAGACAGAGAGGGTGAGAGAGAGAGAGAGAGAGAGAGAGAGAGAGAGAGAGAGAGAGAGAGAGAGAGAGAGAGAGTCACCCAGCTGTTGCTATGTCAATGATCAATGTTTGTGGTGACAGTAGGTCGAGTTTTTGATCGGTGTGGCCGATACACGTTGCCATAACGTTTCGCCATGTCCCTAGCTGAAAGTGACTGTCACTGTCAGTGACACTATGCACCATCAGTTCAGTTCAGTTCAGTGGCTTATTTCGTGTATTTTCATCGCCAGATGATATCAGACATTTACTAAACACACACAACACACACACACACACACACACACACACACACACACACACACACACACACACACACACACACACCAAACCAAAAGAAAAAAAAAAACAACCTCCACACTCAACTTATCATCCATGTCAGTACTTTCAAACCAACATATGATTATGCATATTTACATAAGTGAAATACCCTAGAGGTACACACACTTGTTGATCTTTATGAAACATTTTGCAGCCTGTGACAGGAAAATAACCACTGCAGTTTCAGCAACATATGAACCATAGAAGATAGTATTGACATTATCAAAGTTATTCATCTCAACACCTTTGTCCTGACAGAGCGAGGCCAACACTTTGAAACGAAAGATTCAACACCCTGTGCTGTGCTGAAAACACGTGGTCACTGACATCGGCATCTGGTGTCAGGCTCAGCAGCTGTCACTGTCAACAGCGTCACGCTGAAACAAGTTGTCACTATCTCCTTGCGCTATGCTGACAACAGCTGTCTCTGTCTGCACTCGGGTGTA
>CM031606.1:1445245-1450245 GCA_018398815.1 Conus ventricosus
ACAACACCAGGACAGACATAGCTGATGGTGACAACACCAGGACAGACATAGCTGATGATGTCAACACCAGGACAGACATAGCTGATGGTGACAACACCAGGACAGACAGACATAGCTGATGATGTCAACACCAGGACAGACAGACATAGCTGATGATGTCAACACCAGGACAGACAGACATAGCTGATGGTGACAACACCAGGACAGATAGCTGATGGTGACAACACCAGGACAGACAGACATAGCTGATGATGACAACACCAGGACAGACAGACATAGCTGATGGTGACAACACCAGGACAGACATAGCTGATGGTGACAACACCAGGACAGACAGACATAGCTGATGATGACAACACCAGGACAGACATAGCTGATGATGACAACACCAGGACAGACATAGCTGATGATGTCAACACCAGGACAGACAGACATAGCTGATGATGTCAACACAAGGACAGACAGACATAGCTGATGATGATAACACCAGGACAGACATAGCTGATGGTGACAACACCAGGACAGACAGACATAGCTGATGGTGATAACACCAGGACAGACAGACATAGCTGATGGTGACAACACCAGGAGAGGCATAGCTGATGGTAACAACACCAGGACAGACAGACATAGCTGATGATGACAACACCAGGACAGACAGACATAGCTGATGGTGACAACACCAGGACAGACAGACATAGCTGATGATGACAACACCAGGACAGACATAGCTGATGGTGATAACAGCAGGACAGACATAGCTGATGGTGACAACACCAGGACAGACATAGCTGATGGTGACAACACCAGGACAGACAGACTTGCATGCATACAAGATGGACATTAGAGAGCTGTGGAAATAGTAGCGTGCGCTTCTATTTATGCCAGATGAACTTTAGAGAGATGTGGACATAGAGTAACACATTTCTATACATGTACAATATAGCGGCTAGAATGATGTGGAGGTGGTGGTGAACATCTCCCTACACACAGAGCAGCAGCCTTCCCTTGCAAACCACACGACCATCGATTACCAATCCCTGCACCCCCACCTCCCTTCAGTTCGCATCTGATTTACCCCCACCCTAAACTCGTCCTCCAATTTCGCCTCTCCCTGCCTGACATTACTTGAGTGATAGCCCATTGCTTCCTATGGTTCTCCGTTTGGGTCAGCGTAATACAACGTCTTCCACATCGTTCTCAGGTTGTTTGTTTTGTTTGTTTGTTTTTTGTTTGTTTTTATGGTTGTCTGAGTGAAAATTACATCATTCTACTAACTGGAAACAATGGCAAAGAAAGAGATGTCAATTTTCTTGAAGAGAAACATATGCAAGTCTGTCAAATATGGTCTTCTTATTTCATAAGCAGATATTACGTCAAAGCCATGCCAATGCAATGATTTTGTCAAACCTATGGACTTTGGTACTAAGTAAAACCACATGAGAACAAATGGCTTTTGTTAAATTTACTGTCAAAGGAACTCAGTGTAACTTGAAAAAAGGATGAGATGTGCGCGTTCCCCCCCCCCCCCCCCACACACACACGCATGCAAGCATGCACACATGCGCGCATGCACATGCACACACGCACACACACACACACACACACACACACACACACACACACACACACACACACACACACACACACACACACACACACACACATACACACACAAGTGACGAGAGTTGGGGGTGGGTCAGTGGGTCCTGAAGGGGAATGACTTGGAATATTTTTTTCTAATAGAGTTATGTTAAAATTTCACCTCCACCCTCTCTCTTAGTATTTATGGAAGGAGCAACGTTCTGGTACTAGTCATCGAAAGAAATGTTTATTTGTTCTCAGGACTGTTAAATACTCAATAGTGGCTCAGGGATAAGTTTCTGTAGGCTTATACTATTAAAAGTACTTATAGCTCTGAGAGACAGAATTAGAAGGAAGTTCAACCAATCAATATTGATTGAACAACAAAAAAACTGACACAAGTTAACAGCATTTTCACACATCAACTTTACTTGTTTCTACAAGAGTGAAATATTCAAGTCAATTTCACATAGTTCCGACTGAGTTTTGGTTCCAACTGTTTCACTATTAAGAGAGCAAAAGTTCTGGATGAGTTGAATTGGAGTCCACTTGGAATATCAGAACGTATCTGTTGTTGGAGAGGATAGTTGATCTCTTTCTTGTTGCTGATGACTAATCCACTTCTATGGTCTGCTGTTCAGCTGCTGGCCTGTGGTGTTTCTTCTCTACCAAGCATGGCCAGGGTAGATAGGGACCCAGATTATCTCTGGAAGATCAGTGAATCCTGGACAAGGAGATGTAGAGTAGGTGAGATAAGCATGCACACTCTCTCTGGTTTACCCCTGTTGTCTTTGTGGCTACACTGCATTGTCCTATCTACAGCTGGTCTGTGGAATTAGTGATTGTTCATCGGGGGGGGGGGGGGGGGGTCCCTTTTTATAGGCCAAACCATCGATTCCAGTTCCTGTTCTGGCTGACTTTGTGTCACTGAAGACAAAGAAAAGGGAGGGAACAATTTGGAACATTCAAAACAAGGCTTGCACCATAACAGTTGGGGATTATGTTGCAGTGCTTATATCAGCACATACCAATTAGCAAAGTGCTGTTTAACATAATTGCATCATTCACGGGCCACACACATGACTATCCGTGTGCAGGTGGTGAAAATAGTGGGGGGAGGTGGCGAGAAAGAGGGGGGTGGGGTTGGTAGAGGAGGAGGGAGGTGTCGCCTTTTCTCTGATCTAGTGGGGTGAGAATGCATATTTCGATAAGGGGTGGGAGAGAGAGAGGGTGAAGCGAGCAAAGTGCTCCGAAAATGACATAAGCTTTTCTGTTACAAAATAATGTCGCTAAAGCGAGGAGAGGATGGGGAGGGGGGGGGGGGGAGATGGGAGGGGAGAGTCGACATGTTAGGTAGTGTGTGTGTGTTTATACAATTTGTACAAGAGGGTGGGTGTAGTAGGGGATGGAGTGTTGGTCGTCAAGTTCAACATGTCACATAGCCCCCCCCCCCACCCCCCACCCCCACCCCACCCCCAAGAAAAAAAAATTCTCTCTTGAGAAAAACTTTGATTTGCCAGCCCACTCCAATCCTGGTATCGTATACTTTTGACACTAGCTCTGGGTTCACCTAGACACCAGTGGAGACTCCGGAAGTAGTATTTGGCTTCTGTCGACCTTTGGCTGGGTTGCCAGATGGCCTGGGAAAGAGTCGGCCCTCTGACTGGGTGACCAGTTTTGGCACAGGGGCAGGAATTGACATATTGCTTGATGTCCTCTGCTATCCCTGGCCAGTAGTACTGATCCATCATCCATTGCGTGGTCGGCCCTATCCCCATATGGCCTTTGAAATGGAGTGTATGTCCCACTTCCAGTACTCAGATCTGGTGTGGAGCCCAGACCAGGAGAGTGGCCTTTATTAATCCAACAGTAGCTGGAGGGGAAAGGAGAGGGGGCGGGGATTGAGAGGGGATAGCTGGCATAGATTTGAAATCTATACTGCCATATTGTGAGACAAAGGGAGAGAGAAAGGGGGATGGTGTTTTTCTTTAGTCCAATTTGTACATGAGGGTGGGTGTTGCAATGGACCGTTGGTCGTCAAGTTCAACACGTCACAACACACACGGCCCCTGATTCCCACATGAAAACTGTTCACAATGGACAGTTGGTCGTCAAGTTCAACATGTCACAACACACACGGCCCCTGATTCCCACATGAAAACTGTTCACCGGTCCAAGTTGAAGCTAAAATTATTTATGTGATGTTGATTAGCAGTGCCAGCTGAAAATTATACACGCAGAAAAGATGGATGTTTTCTTTCATTTACATAATCTGTTCATTCAGTCTATCTATCTATCTATCTATCTATCTATCTATCTATCTATCTATCTATCTATCTACGAAATTCAAATAAAAACTCAAATGTGCATGAGAGAAAAGAATACGAAAATAAAGGAGAGTTAGTGTTTTTGTTGCTGTTGTTATTTGTTTGTTTGTTTGTTTGTTTGTGTGTTTGTTCTGTTATGTTTTTGTAACAACGCAGTAGGTAGAAAAGGTTGGAACAAAAAATGTGGGAGCTTCTGGTGCCCTTGACAGTGACCCTTCCTGACCCTTCCCTCTCCGCCATGTTTGTTCCTGTTTGCACGGGGAGACAATGTGTGAAAAGGTTGGTGAATCTCCACACTGTTCCTGCTCTTAATCTCCTTTCAACCATTTGTCTTTTCTTCTCTCCCACCTGGAAACTCAGTTCAGTTCAGTTCTACCTATATTGTTTGATAACTCTTGGCATAAGAATTGACTTTTGTTGGGTCCTATCTCACTGTGGTATAAAGTGGAATGAAATAGCAGACAGTCTAGCAAAAGCAGGAGCAAATAGAAACGCTGAAATTGTATTAAACAATCCCTTAGATTTGTCCTCGGGAATTAATTCAAATTATGGGCAAGTATATACCTAAGCAGGACTTAAGTATAAAAAAAAGCTACTTCACCATCATGCCCAAGGCGCATTCATAAATTAAGGCTGAATACTTGAAACACTAAATATTCTCATGGTATTACTTGTGCCTGCAGAGAAAACATTTCTGTGCATCATCTTTTGTTTCAATGCTCAGTGTTGACATCACTCTATCAGGAAAATGGTATTGAGAAGAATAACTTTGATAATGTCAATATGTCTCATATGATTCATATGTTGCTGACATTGCCATGGTTTCCAAGTCACAGGTTGAAAATTTTTTATAAAGATCAACAATTTTGTATACCACTTGGGTATTTCACTTACATAAATATGCATAGGTCAAGTGTGGGTTTGAAAGTACTAACATGGATGATAAGTTGAGTGAGCAGGTTTTTCTTCTTTTTAAATAGATATCTAATATCATCTGCTGATGAAAAGACATTAAATAAACCACTGAACTGAACCGAACTGTGAGGCGCCAAATTGCCAGTGTATTCTCGTTTACAAAGTGGATTTTAT
>CM031606.1:1460245-1475245 GCA_018398815.1 Conus ventricosus
TCCTCGTGGCTAGAGGCTACGGAGTTGATCGAGCCTCGCCTGTAGAGTTGGTGGCCCAGGCTGTCACTGGGAGAATCCTCATACTAGCCTTCTGATTTTGTATTTAAAAAAGGGAAAAAAAGAAAAGAAAGAAAAGAAAAAAGTGAAGTCTTACACAGCATACTAAGACAAGGTAAATGTATCACATTTCTTTTTACAATCGCTACTTCAGTTTCTTACTCAGGTCTTGAGTGAATTTTAACCAGTGGTGGTAGACCACGATGAACTGCTCCTCGTTTGCACTGAAATTAATTTTCAATGCTCTGTTGGCATTATTAACCATTTGAGTACAAATCTTAAATAAATGTTAGCGAACCGTCAAGAGAATCGTGGACAAACGAGTCACAAGACTTGTCCATGATTCTCTTGGCGATTCGCTAACATTTATTTAAGATTTGTTTACATTTCCGCCTGCACTCGCCTCACTTTGCAGCTAGATCCATTTGAGTACAAATGAAACAAGCGCAATTGCTAATGAGAGTCACCTAGTACAAAGTATTCCGACAATCAACATAATTCATGCGTCATCGTATCAGAATTGACAAAGCATTGGCGTAAGGTTATCCTGTCTAATGTATGCCCACAAACATTGCATGGCCCCAAGACTTAAAAACAATGTACCACTTGCTTTCCTTCTGGTCATTGTAAGACACAGGATCGTCTGGGTCATTGTAAGACACAGGATCTTCTGGGTCATTGTCAGACACAGGATCTTCTGGATCATTGTAAGACACAGGATCGTCTGAGTCATTGTAAGACACAGGATCTTCTGGTCAGTGTAAGACACCGGATCTTCTGGGTCAGTGTAAGACACAGGATCGTCTGAGTCATTGTAAGACACAGGATCTTCTGGGTCATCGTAAGACACAGGATCTTCTGGGTCATTGCCAGACACAGGATCTTCTGGATCATTGTCAGACACAGGATCTTCTGGATCATTGTAAGACACAGGATCTTCTGGGTCCTTGTAAGACACAGGATCTTCTGGGTCCTTGGAAGACACGGGATCTTCTGGGTCCTTGGAAGACACAGGATCTTCTGGGTCATTGTAAGACACATGATCTTCTGGGTCCTTGGAAGACACAGGATCTTCTGGGTCATTGGAAGACACAGGATCCCCTGGGTCATTGTAAGACACAGGATCTTCTGGGTCATTATAAGACACAGGATCTTCTGGATCATTGTAAGACACAGGATCTTCTGGGTCATTATAAGACACAGGATCTCAGAAGTTGGGGAGATAAACGTTCCCAGTCTGGAAAACACATCGGTTACATTTTTCACTGTAACGAATTGCTCCAAGTCTTATCATGAGTCAGTGACTTTGGGTAGTTCTTTCCCTCTATTAGTCTTTGAAGCTACGTGTAAATTGTTATTATTATTATCATTGCTATTATTATTATCACATTATATAATTATCATTGTTATTATTATTATTATTTTATTATCATTATTATTATCATTATCATTATGTACACATATAGCGCCTATCCTCGGCTAGAGACCAAGATCTAAGCGCTTTACAATCCACACTTGTTTACACAACGGGCTGCCTATTTGGCTGAAGAGCTGCCAGCTGGCGCTTCATTCAGTCGTTTCCCGTGTCATCCAGTCAATATTGTTCACTCCATTTCCTTACTTCCTTCATTCTTTCCATTTCTCACGCAGGGTGCATGTTACGTGTAACGTGTCATCCATTCCAACGGCCAAACTGGCCTTCTCTTCCGAAAGTTGGTGATGGGATTTGGCGTGTGTGCAAGATGTTATGCGTGCGTTGACACTCGGAACCTTGGTTTATAGTCTCATTCGAAAGACTGTATGGGAAATGGAGTCAGAAACAATGTTAACTCCGGAGGAAAAGACCCCCTGTACCGAAACGGCCCGGCGGAGATTAGAACCCGCAACCCCAGGATCACAAAAGTTACGAGTTCGGCGCTCTACCACTGAGCTATTCCAGGGTGATTGACAGGCCGTTGAACAAACGTGGCAGCCAGTCAGATTTGTGTTGTGGACAGATGCAGATGTAAGGCGCTTTTGATCAAACATTGTCTCCCGAATCTCCGACCTGTACAGCCGTTAAACACCTAGGTGTAAATTTACGCTTCCTGCCCAAGAGGCACACGTTCAAGATCCGTAATCGGTGATGCCGTGATGTGGTAGGAAAGAAGTGACGTCATCCGTGATGCCGTGACATGGTAGGAAAGACGTGACCTGTCCAGTCAACAGTGTCCATATCATGCGTAATCTCATGACTCCTACACATCAAGTGGCAGGACAAAGTCCCAGGCACTGAGGTCTTGGAAAGATCCAGCATCCCCAGCATCTACACTCTCCTTCAGAAATCCCGAGCCAGATGGGCTGGCCACATCGTCAGAATGCCAGATAGTCGACTGCCGAAACACCTGCTGTACGAAGAACTGAGTCAGGGCAAGCGTGTAGTTGAGGGGCAGAAGAAACGTTTCAAGGACTGCCTCAAAGTGTCCCTCAAAGGCCTGGACATCAACCCCAACACCTGGGAGTCACTTGCCCTAGACCGCCCAGCCTGGCGAAGCAGCTTTACAAAGGGTGCATGTACATCAGAGAAGAGACACAAAGCAGAAGCTGAGAGAAAGCGAGCTGCGCGCAAGGCCAGGGCTACCTCCACCTCCACTGTAGCACCCACCCACATGTGTCCCACATGTGGGCGTTCCTTCCGGGCCCAGATCGGCCTCACCAGCCACCTGAGGATCCACACTCATCAATCTTCCATCTGAGATTGAAGTCATGGTCATCTCCGAAATCGAAGGACGAACAACAATTCATGTCATACGTAATCCCATGACTGACGGTCGGTCGATCATGTGCGCAGAAACCGATCAATATTTCGTGCACTTTGTAAATGGTCAGGCCGACATTCATCAGCCTGCTGACACAACGTGTAGAATTTATGTGGTGTTAACACTGGCAGATGTGTAGGTTTAGAGCTAAATTCATCAGCCTACTGACACAACCTGCAGAGTTGATGAGGTGCTAACACTGGCAGATGTGTAGGTTTAGAGCTAAATTCAACAGCCTACTGACACAACCTGTAGAGTTGATGAGATGTCCACACTGGCAGATGTGTAGGTTTAGAGCTAAATTCATCAGCCTGCTGACACAGCCTGTGTGCACGTCTAAATGCTGGCCAGACAGCTTTGAAATCTTCCAATCACGTCTAAATGCTGGTCAGACAGCTTTGAAATCTTCCAATCACGTCTAAATGCTGGTCAGACAGCTTTGAAATCTTCCAATCACGTCTAAATGCTGGTCAGACAGCTTTGAAATCTTCCAATACATGTGGATCATCTAAAGCCCATACATCTGTCTTCTTTAATATTCCACATCTCTGGAACAAACTGCACCACTCTTCACATACATAATCACTGAAATTAGCCAATATCCGAAGATCTCTAGACCAAGTATAGTTCAGTTCTGTGCTTTATTTAATGTCTTTTCATCGCCAGATGATATTAGATACATAACAATGATAATAATAATAACAACAATAATCATAATGAGAAGAAGAAGAAGAAGAAGAAGAAGAAGAAGAAGAAGAAGAAAAGAAGAAGAAGAAGAAGAAGAAAACAAACGAACCCAACCTCCACACTCAACTTACCATCCATGTTAGTACTTTCATCTGATTTATAATGCATATTCACATAAGTGAAATACATCAGTTATTCATCCCAATACCTTTCTTCTGATAGAGCGAGGTCATCACTTAACATTTATACAAACGATGATGCACAAGAATGTTTTCTCTGCAGACACATGTAATACCATGAGAATATTTAGTGTTCCAAGTATTCAGCCTTAACTCAGGAATTAATCTAATAATGTGCCTTGGGCACGATGGTAAAGTATCCTTTGTTTTAATTAAACTTCTGCTTATGTATATACTTATTCATAATTTGAATTAATTCACAAGAGGGCAAATGTAAGGGTATGTTAACAAATTTTCAGCGTTTTTGTTTTCTCCTTTTGTATTAGACTGTCTGCTATTTCATTCCACTTTATACAACATTGAGATGGGACCCAACAAAATCAATTCTTATGCCTAGAGTTATCAAACAATGCAGGAAATGTTTTATTTCAAAAAGCAAATCTTGTCTCTAGACCAAGATAACCTTACAGATATTTGGATGAAAAGAGGAAAGGAGTGTGGTGCTCTCAGATCATCTGGGTGATCATGGGTGATCATGGGTGATCATGGGGTTGGCATTTGTAACATGTTGTTGACCGGAAAGAATGCCAGGAGACATGTATTGAATATCATGCCTTCCTGTAATGCCAGGAGACATGTGTTGAATATGTTGCCTTCCTGTAATGCCAGGAGACATGTGTTGAATATCATGCCTTCCTGTAATGCCAGGAGACATGTGTTGAATATCATGCCTTCCTGTAATGCCAGGAGACATGTGTTGAATACCATGCCTTCCTGTAATGCCAGGAGACATGTGTTGAATACCATACCTTCCTGTAATGCCAGGAGACATGTGTTGAATATCATGCCTTCCTGTAATGCCAGGAGACATGTATTGAATATCATGCCTACCTGTCATGCCAGGAGACATGTGTTGAATATCATGCCTTCCAGTAATGCCAGGAGACATGTGCTGAATATCATGCCTTCCTGTAATGCCAGGAGACATGTATTGAATACCACGCCTTCCTGTAATGCCAGGAGACAGACATGTGTTGAAAACCATGCCTTCCTATAATGCCAGGAGACATGTGTTGAATATCATGCCTTCCTGTAATGCCAGGATAAATGTGTTGAATATCATGCCTTCCAGAAATGCCAGGAGACATGTGCTGAATATCATGCCTTCCTGTAATGCCAGGAGACATGTATTGAATACCACGCCTTCCTGTAATGCCAGGAGACAGACATGTGTTGAATACCATGCCTTCCTGTAATGCCAGGAGACATGTGTTGAATATCATGCCTTCCTGTAATGCCAGGAGACATGTGTTGAATATCATGCCTTCTAGTAATGCCAGGAGACATGTGTTGAATATCATGCCTTCCTGTAATGCCAGGAGACATGTGTTGAATATCATGCCTATCTATAATGCCAGGAGACATGTGTTGAATATCATGCCTACCTGTAATGCCAGGAGACATGTGCTGAATATCATGCCTTCCTGTAATGCCAGGAGACATGTGTTGAATACCATGCCTTCCTGTAATGCCAGGAGACATGTGTAGAATATCATGCCTTCCTGTAATGCCAGGAGACATGTGTTGAATATCATGCCTTCCAGTAATGCCAGGAGACATGCATTGAATATCATGCCTTCCAGTAATGCCAGGAGACATGTGTTGAATATCATACCTTCCTGTAATGCCAGGAGACATGTGTTGAATATCATGCCTTCCTGTAATGCCAGGAGACATGTGTTGAATACCATACCTTCCTGTAATGCCAGGAGACATGTGTTGAATATCATGCCTTCCTGTAATGCCAGGAGACATGTGTTGAATATCATGCCTTCCAGTAATGCCAGGAGATATGTGTTGAATATCATGCCTTCCTGTAATGCCAGGAGACATGTGTTGAATATCATGCCTTCCTGTAATGCCAGGAGACATGTGTTGAATACAACGCCTTCCTGTTATGCCAGGAGACAGACATGTGTTGAATACCATGCCTTCCTGTAACGCCAGGAGACATGTGTTGAATATCATGCCTTCCTGTAATGCCAGGAGACATGTGTTGAATATCATGCCTTCCTGTAATGCCAGGAGACATGTGTTGAATATCATGCCTTCCTGTAATGCCAGGAGACATGTGTTGAATATCATGCCTTCCTGTAATGCCAGGAGACATGTGTTGAATACCATGCCTTCCTGTAATGCCAGGAGACATGTGTTGAATACCATGCCTTCCTGTAATGCCAGGAGACATGTATTGAATATCATGCCTTCCTGTAATGCCAGGAGACATGTATTGAATATCATGCCTACCTGTCATGCCAGGAGACATGTGTTGAATATCATGCCTTCCAGTAATGCCAGGAGACATGTGCTGAATATCATGCCTTCCTGTAATGCCAGGAGACATGTATTGAATACCACGCCTTCCTGTAATGCCAGGAGACAGACATGTGTTGAATACCATGCCTTCCTATAATGCCAGGAGACATATGTTGAATATCATGCCTTCCTGTAATGCCAGCAGACATGCGTTGAATATCATGCCTTCTAGTAATGCCAGGAGACATGTGTTGAATATCATGCCTTCCTGTAATACCAGGAGACATGTGTTGAATATCATGCCTATCTATAATGCCAGGAGACATGTGTTGAATATCATGCCTACCTGTAATGCCAGGAGACATGTGCTGAATATCATGCCTTCATGTAATGCCAGGAGACATGTGTTGAATACCATGCCTTCCTGTAATGCCAGGAGACATGTGTAGAATATCATGCCTTCCTGTAATGCCAGGAGACATGTGTTGAATATCATGCCTTCCAGTAATGTCAGGAGACATGTGTTGAATATCATGCCTTCCAGTAATGCCAGGAGACATGTGTTGAATATCATGCCTTCCTGTAATGCCAGGAGACATGTGTTGAATATCATGCCTTCCTGTAATGCCAGGAGACAGGTGTTGAATACCATGCCTTCCTGTAATGCCAGGAGACATGTGTTGAATATCATGCCTTCCTGTAATGCCAGGAGACATGTGTTGAATATCATGCCTTCCTGTAATGCCAGGAGATATGTGTTGAATATCATGCCTTCCTGTAATGCCAGGAGACATGTGTTGAACATCATGCCTTCCTGTAATGCCAGGAGACATGTGTTGAATACCACGCCTTCCTGTAATGCCAGGAGAAAGACATGTGTTGAATACCATGCCTTCCTGTAATGCCAGGAGACATGTGTTGAATATCATGCCTTCCTGTAATGCCAGGAGACATGTGTTGAATATCATGCTTCCTGTAATGCCAGGAGACATGTGTTGAATATCATGCCTTCCTGTAATACCAGGAGACATGTGTTGAATATCATGCCTTCCAGTAATGCCAGGAGACATGTGTTGAATATCATGCCTTCCTGCAATGCCAGAAGACAGGCATGTGTTGAATATCCCGCCTTCCTGTAATGCCAGGAGACATGTGTTGAATATCATGCCTTCCTGTAATGCCAGGAGACATGTGTTAAATATCATGCCTTCCTGTAATGCCAGGAGACATGTGTTGAATATCATGCCTTCCTGTAATGCCAGGAGACATGTGTTGAATATCATACCTTCCTGTAATGCCAGGAGGCATGTGTTGAATATCATGCCTTCCTGTAATGCCAGTAGACAGGCCTGTGTTGAATATCATGCCTTCCTGTAATGCCAGGAGACATGTGTTCAATATCACGCCTTCCTGTAATGCCAGGAGACAGGCTTGTGTTGAATACCATGCCTTCCTGTAATGCCAGGAGACAGGCCTGTGTTGAATATCATGCCTTTCTGTGGCTGTTCTGCCAGAATATAAGCATGTGTTGAATACCATGTCTTCCCGTAATGCCAGGAGACAGGAATGTGCTAAATATCATGCCTTCCTGTAGTGATAGCAGACAGGCATGTATTGAATATCATGCCTTCCTGTGGCTGCGTTCACTCTGAGAGTCATGATACTCACTGTGGCAATGAGGCAGCGGCAGACAACCAGGCTGTTCCACAATCAGCGGGGAATTCCTGGCCCGGGTTATTTGCAGTGCTCTTGACAAACGTGGCAGTAATGTGGGAGAGCGAGAGAGAGAGAGGGGGGGGGGGGGGGAGAGAGAGAGGAAGAGAGGGTGGGAAAGTGAGAGAAGGGGGGTGAGAGAGGTAGAGAGGGGGGTGAGAGAGAGAGCAAGAGAGGGAAAGAGAGAGAGAGGGGGGTGAGAGAGACAGAGCAAGAGAGAGAGAGGGGGTGTGAGAAACAGAGGAAGAGAGGGGGGGGGGGGGAGGGAGGAGCGAGAATACGAATGCGAATACGAAAACGAATGTTCTATTCAGGGTAAAATACATAAGATCAATAGCTTGTTTACACTCTACCCTGAACACGAAAAAGCAAACGAATTTAAGATATAATTCATGCACAGATTTTTATAATTGTGCAGATTACGACAGAAGAGATACATACACGCGCACGAATGCACGCATACACGTATGCATACACGCACGCACCATGGCGCGCGGTGCGTGCACTCACAAACACAGACACATAGACAGACACATAGACACACACACACACACACACACACACACACACACACACACACACACACACACACACACACACACACGCACGCACGCACGCACGCACGCACATACACACACACACACACACACACACACACACACACACGCGCGCGCGCGCACGCACGCAATCACGCATACATACACACACTCACTCACTCACTCACTCACAGAGAGAGAGGGGGGGCAGAGAGAGAGAGAGAGAGAGAGAGAGAGAGAGAGAGAGAGAGAGAGAGAGAGAGAGAGAGAGAGTAGAAAATTGGCAGTTTTACATTGGGCTGCAATCTGCCTTGAAGGGTTAAAACATTACGGATAAAAAAGAAAGAAACGAGTTGCATGCCTGCAATATCCGGCCGGGGTATGTTGCTTTACTTGGCATGTGAGGCTGTTAGCTCTCTCCACCCTTCAGTCAGTCAGATATGTCATCTCTGACACTTTACATCATCATCATCATCATCATCATCATCATCATCATCATCATCATCATCATCATCATCATCATCACCACCATTATCATCATCATCATCATCATCATCATCATCATCATCATCATCATCATCATCATCATCTTCATCATCATTGTTATTATGCAGACCTATCTACAGTGTACATCATCCAGTTGGTACAGACCTATCTACAGTGTACATCATCCAGTTGGTACAGACCTATCTACAGTGTACATCATCCAGTTGGTACAGACCTATCTACAGTTGGTACAGACCTATCTACAGGGTACATCATCCAGTTGGTACAGACCTATCTACAGTGTACATCATCAAGTTGGTACAGACCTATCTACAGTGAACATCATCCAGTTGGTACAGACCTATCTACAGTGTACATCATCCAGTTGGTACAGACCTATCTACAGTTGGTACAGACCTATCTACAGTGTACATCATCCAGTTGGTACAGACCTATCTACAGTGTACATCATCCAGTTGGTACAGACCTATCTACAGTGTACATCATCCAGTTGGTACAGACCTATCTACAGTGTACATCATCCAGTTGGTACAGACCTATCTACAGTTGGTACAGACCTATCTACAGTGTACATCATCCAGTTGGTACAGACCTATCTACAGTGTACATCATCCAGTTGGTACAGACCTATCTACAGTGTACATCATCCAGTTGGTACAGACCTATCTACAGTGTACATCATCCAGTTGGTACAGACCTATCTACAGTGTACATCATCCAGTTGGTACAGACCTATCTACAGTTGGTACAGACCTATCTACAGTGTACATCATCCAGTTGGTACAGACCTATCTACAGTGTACATCATCCAGTTGGTACAGACCTATCTACAGTGTACATCATCCAGTTGGTACAGACCTATCTACAGTGTACATCATCCAGTTGGTACAGACCTATCTACAGTGTACATCATCCAGTTGGTACAGACCTATCTACAGTTGGTACAGATCTATCTACAGGGTACATCATCCAGTTGGTACAGACCTATCTACAGTGTACATCATCAAGTTGGTACAGACCTATCTACAGTGAACATCATCCAGTTGGTACAGACCTATCTACAGTGTACATCATCCAGTTGGTACAGACCTATCTACAGTTGGTACAGACCTATCTACAGTGTACATCATCCAGTTGGTACAGACCTATCTACAGTGTACATCATCCAGTTGGTACAGACCTATCTACAGTGTACATCATCCAGTTGGTACAGACCTATCTACAGTGTACATCATCCAGTTGGTACAGACCTATCTACAGTTGGTACAGACCTATCTACAGTGTACATCATCCAGTTGGTACAGACCTATCTACAGTGTACATCATCCAGTTGGTACAGACCTATCTACAGTGTACATCATCCAGTTGGTACAGACCTATCTACAGTGTGCATCATCCAGTTGGTACAGACCTATCTACAGTTGGTACAGACCTATCTACAGTGTACATCATCCAGTTGGTACAGACCTATCTACAGTGTGCATCATCCAGTTGGTACAGACCTATCTACAGTGTACATCATCCAGTTGGTACAGACCTATCTACAGTGTACATCATCCAGTTGGACAGACCTATCTACAGTTGGTACAGACCTATCTACAGTGTACATCATCCAGTTGGTACAGACCTATCTACAGTGTACATCATCCAGTTGGTACAGACCTATCTACAGTGTGCATCAACCAGGGCTCCAAGCTACTCTACAGCATGCAACAACCACGATACAATCCTATGTACAGTGTATAACACCCAGGATACAAACCTTTTTTTTCTTTTTTTTTTTTTTTTTAAACAGAGTATATTACCCAGGGTGGAGACCTATCTACAACGTGCACCGCCTGTGTTACAGAGCTGGCTACAGTATGCATCGCCCACGTTACAGAGATACCCACAATGTGCACAGAGCTGGCTACAGCATGCATCGCCCAGGTTACAGAGATACCCACAATGTGCAGTATCCAGGCTACAGAGTTATGTACAGTGTGGACCACCCACCTTACTGAGACATCTACAATGTATACCAATTAGGGTAGAGAGCTGACTATAGTGTGTATCACCCAAAGGTACATAGTATCTACAGTGTATACCACCCAGAGTACAGAGCTGTCTAGTGTGCACCAACCTGGGTACAGATCTATCGACAGTATGTACCGTGAATCACACAGTGAGTCATCCAAGATACAAAGCTGTATACAGTGTGCATTACCTAGACACTGACACAAAATAAGACAGAAAGACCCCCCCCCCCCCCAAAAAAAAAAAAAAAAAAAAAAAAAAAAAAAAAAATATATATATATATAATATATATATATATATATATATATACGTGTGTGTGTGTGTGTGTGTGTGTGTGTGTGTGTGTGTGTGTGTGTGTGTGGTGTGTGTGTGTGTGTTTGAAAAAAAAAGGGGGGGGGGGTAAAGAACAACGTGCGGGTAGTTCAGTTCATCTATCATAATTATTCCATGTTGTTATCTGAAAACAGACGATGTGTGACCTGGGTGAGCACAAGATAGGACACAAAGCAAGCTGTCACGTGTTGTCCTGTCTGCAGACGTAGTGTCCCCATGGTCTTCAGTGACCTACATTCCCAGCTGTCACGTGATGGCCTGTCTGCAGACGTAGTGTATCCATACAGTCCCTAGTCATTTCATTGCTGATCAAGACTACGTCCCCACAGCCCTAAGTGAGTTAATTATCGATCTAGGTTAAGTCACCACAATCCCCTATCATTTTATTGTTATTCCAGGTGCCGGAATAGCTCAATGGCAGAGCGCCAGACTCGTAATCTTGGTGATTCTGGGGTTGTGGGGTTTAATGGCAAAGTTAAAAAAAAGGGGGGGGGGGGGCGGTTGGGGAACAGGAGGGAGAGTAAGAATAACATTATGTTATACTAGTTGTCAACTTCCTATATGCTCCTGATAGTGGTTCCCAGTACTGTTCACCTACTAAAGGAGACATGGATGCAGGATGAATATACACCATGAGGAGATCGGGTGGGAAATTATTATTATTATTATCATTGTATTATCATTATTATTATGAATACTTATATAGCACCTATCCTCGGTTAGAGACCAAGCTCTAAGCGCTTTACAATCCACACTCGTTTAAACAACGGGCTGCCTGCCTGGGTAGTGCTGACTGAAGAGCTGCAAGCTGGCGCTTCATTCAGTCGTTTCCTGTGTTATCCAGTCAATCTCGTACAATATCATTCACTCAGTTTCCTTACTGCCTTCGTTCTTTCCATTTTTCTCGCAGGGTGCATACGATATGTAACGTGACATCCGTGCTAACAGCCAAACTGGCTTTCTCTTCCGAAAGTTAGTGATGGGATTTGACGTGTGTGCAAGATGTTATGCGTGCGACAACACACGGAACCTCGGTTTATAATCTCATTCGAAGGACTGTATGGGAAATGGAGTCAGAACCAATGTTAACTCCGAGGGGAAAATCCCCCTGTACCGAAACGGCCCGGAGGAGATACGAACCTGCAACCCCAGGATCACCTAGATTACGAGTCCAGCGTTCTACCACTGAGCTATTCTGTCCCCCCATTAGTGATATTCCCATTTTAGTTTTTGTTTCTTTTCTTCATGGGTCTCTGATGTGGAATGTCACGGCAGGCTCTTTTAAATGAACAGTATATTTATAAAGGCTTATGTTTGATGTTTTATTAAATGAACATTCTCTAATAATGTTGATGTATTGATGTGTGCAGATGTGTAATTTATTGTAATGATTTCGATGTAAAATGGCTTCAAAGAACTTCGACTTCAAACACGAAATATAAAAATCACATGAAACGGAAAATGGATATATAAACAAATTTAAAACGAGAGAGAGAGAGAGAGAGAGAGAGAGAGAGAGAGAGAGAGAGAGAGAGAGAGAGAGAGAGAGAGAGAGAGGGAGGGAGGGAGGGAGGGAGAGATAAGCAATCTCTCTCTCTCTCTCTCTTTCTCTCTCTCTCTCACACACACACACACACACACACACACACACACACACACACACACACACACACGCGCGCGCGCGCGCGCGCGCGCGCGCGCGCCGCACGCACGCACGCACGCACGCACGCACGCACGCACGCACGCACGCACGCACGCACGCACGCACGCACGCACGCCTGCGCACGCGCGCGCGCGCGCCACACACACACACACACACACACACAACACCACACACACACACACACACACACACATACACACACACACACACACACACACACACACACACACACACACACACACACACACACTCACGACCACTACTGCGCATGTTTCTTTCGGTGAATGTCAAAATAGCATGAGAAGATGGGCTCCTTTAGAATATCCAGATGCTGGTCGGACTGTTTTGACATATTCCATTCAATGGATAACATCAAGACTTTATTCATCCTTCATGTTTTTTACTGCAAAATCATGTGTACATTTCCTGCGAGGAGCCGTATTAGAATACTACTATATATATACCGGTCTATAAATAATTCCTAATGCACTGTGCTGTTTGCCACTAAGTGACCATGGTTTATATACATAAATGATGCTAAACTGAGGTTATTTCCTTTTTTTCTATTTCTTTATCTTTGTATTATTATTTTTTCTTGCTTTATACATAACTTGTTGTTGCTGCTGTTTCTGTTGGTACTTTTGTTCCTTTATCTCCTTTAAACAACAATAAAATCAGATTTTAAAAAATCACACCCATACCTTTAACTCTCTCCATGTTCCACACATATTGGACAGAAACTCCCAGTCTTAAAACAAAAGTTAGAAAAGTTGCCGGCACTGCTTCAAACAAATGTTGTCCAATCATCCCGTGTGTGGTGACCACCACTGGACCAGGGTGACCAGGATCGCCAAACGTCCGGCAAAGAGGAAGCAAATATTCTGTTCCCTGGACTCTGTGCAAAGCGCAGGTATGATCTTCGTTCACAGAATGTCAAAAACCGGGGGAAAAGGAAAGGAGGTGGGAATGGCTTTACCATCAGGCCTTGATGTTTTGTTGATCATTACTGGGGGCGGGAAGCGGAGGAACGGCAGGGGTGGGGGTGGGTGGTGGCAGAGAAGGGGAGGGGGTGGGGGTGGGTGGTGGCAGAGAAGGGCAGGGGTGGGGGTGGGTGGTGGCAGAGAAGGGGAGGGGGTGGGGGTGGGTGGTGGCAGGCAGGGGGAGGGGGTGGGTGGTGGCAGAGAAGGGGAGGGGGTGAATAGGAAGAAGGAGCGGCGTGCACGGCCTGCCCCAAGTTGCCCCAAGTTCCGCTGTTGGAAAAAAATAGCGAACGCATACCACAGGCATCCAGACACGACTGTGTTGTACCAAACACAGCACTGCACTGGTGACCTGGATTATACACAAGCCTTTTGGCAACGTGGCAGAAATATGAGAGAGAGAGAGAGAGAGAGAGAGAGAGAGAGAGAGAGAGAGAGAGAGAGAGTGAGAGAGAGAGAGAGAGACAGACAGACAGACAGAGAGGCAGACAGACAGGCAGAGAGGTGTAGGAGGTACAGAGATGCATTTCATTTCAGTATGTTGCACTGTGACTTCAACTATTGGGAAGCATGAGGAAAGAAAGGATGAGAATAGTTGTCTCTAAGAATGCATATCCTGGCGATCGTTTAAAAAATCTACTATGGAGGTATTCTTTGGAATCTGTCTACAGGTACAGAGTTATTAACATGGGATGCACACGAAATACAGAGTTAACTGCAGTACATGCAACCCAGGGTACAAAGCTATCTCCGTGTGTACCACATAGGGTGTGGAGATATTTAACAGTGTGTACCACCCAAGGTACGAAGATATCAACAGAGTGTATCTCTTACGGCACAGACCTACATACAGTGTACACAACCCAGGGTAAAGAGCTGTATACAGTGTGCACAATCCACAGTATACAGACAGTACATTGTATGCCATCCAGAGTACAGAGCTATGTACAGTGTAACATCTTGCACACACGTCAAATCCCCATCACCAAACTTTCGGAAGAGAAGGCCAGTTTGGACCGTTGGTATGGATGACACGTTACACATTGCATGTACCCTGCGTGGAGAAACGGAAAGAATGAAGGAAGCAAGGAAACCGAATGGACAATATTGAACGATATTGACTGGATGACACGGGAAACAACTGAATGATGCGCCAGCTGGCAGCTCTTCAGTCGGCAATACCCAGGCAGTCAGCGCGTTGTGTAAAGGAGTGTT
>CM031606.1:1480245-1482745 GCA_018398815.1 Conus ventricosus
CACTCATTGACGGACCGTCGAGTCGGAGAGATCTCTATCTCTGCTAGCTGGCTCACATTTCTTTATCCACTTCGGTGTGGATGGTGTGGAAGAGTCTTTCACCCTTCAGCGGGTTGGAAAGTATTCCACTGGACACCTCTGGGATCCCTATCCCTGCCAGCTAGAAGAACCACCTTGGGTCGTCCCTGACCTGGAGTCCCTTCGGTGTGGACCGGCACGGTATCGGCTGCCAACCCTTCGTTGGACTGGGGAGCGAACCGTTTTTCCTCACCTCGCCCACCCGCCATTTTGGTAACTATATGGTCTGTTTTGGACAGTTTTGTTTTATTTGGGTTTTCTAACCTTTCAGCTGTTGAGAGGTTTTTTCTTCTGCCTTCATATGCTGTTGGCTCGGGCACACCTTTTCTGTGTGTAACTGCTCCAAAGAAGGGGAGCAGGTATGGAAATGGTATCGAAATATGCGTCTTGTTGTAGAATTGTAGAAACGCATTTTCTTTAATTGTGTTTTCGGTCCTTAGCGGCTAGGGATTCTGTTACTTTGGACTAAGTTGAAAATTGCTTACTATATGATATCCCTTCATTCCGGTCAATGGAAGCTGTGTTTGTTGTTTTCTGATTACACAGGTTGAGTCAATGCTTATTTCGCTCACTATGTGATTTGGGCCGGAAGGATATCCGAAATGTTAGTTTCATTTTCCTTGTTGCTTAAGACACGAGACGTATCGGGGAACGAATGAGCGTGCGAACGGCTAAACATTTAGACCGCGGAGTGTGGAATTCCTGCCGTATCGCCCCACATGTGGTTTCGTTCTCGTTGTGTCCTTGTCTTATATGTTTGTGTGACAGACGTGTGGATGGCTTCTAATTGTTTTTATTCATTGGAGATTTTGACTAAGGAAGTTATCCTTATTACAGGTCAAATAAAAGCAAAAGAAAAGGGAAAAGTTATTATAGTTTATTTGCCCTTTTATAAGTGACAAAGACATTGTTGACCTGATTACGGCATTGTGACCCTTCACACTGACGCACTGCCGGACCCACTATGTTGCCACACACTGGCAAGGACTATAGGATGATGACTTATCATCTGGAGACTGATCTCCGCCGTAGGGCGGTATTTTGTGCCCTTTTTCTTAAGCTGCAGCTCCGGTCTTGGGCTGGCTGGACGACCAGCATCATCGGACCCTGCAGTCATCTTGAGTCCAGGCACCAGTCGTTTCCCCAAACCTGTGGTCTGGTGGGACACTTACTTCACGGCTGGCTGGACGACCAGCTTCATCGGACCCTGCAGTCATCTTGTGTCCAGGCACCAGTCGTTTCCCACACCGGTGGACTGGTGGGACACTTGTTTCACCTCGAACTGGAAGACCAGCATACTACGAGCGTCACCCCTCTCCAGGATCCACCTCCCTCAGTGAACCTCCTCGGAGCATGGACTGAGTTAAGTGTCGTGTCGTGTGTGGTGTGGGTGTGGGTCTGGTGTGCGTGTGCGTGGGTCTAAGGCCGGTCACTGATTCGTTTTGTTATTGTTTTTTTCTGTTATTTTTGGTCTTATTTTGTTTAACTCTGGCTGAGTAAGTCCTGTTGGATATAGTTTGTTTCTAATACTGTCTTTCTTCTGTCATTGTGCTGAATATTCTTGTAGTGGTTTAGTGGGTTAGGTTGGGACAGTAGCGGGTCCCGGAATATTGGAGGGTTTTTGTGGTCTATTCAATTTACTTTGTCCCCTAAGACAGTCAGTGCTGAATAGTGCCTTTCTCTTCTATGCCCTAGTTACAGTCAGTGCTGAATAGTGCCTTTCTCTTCTATGCCCTAGTTACAGTTAGTGCTGAATAGTGCCTTTCTCTTCTATGCCCTAGTTACAGTTAGTGCTGAATAGTGCCTTTCTCTTCTATGCCCTAGTTACAGTCAGTGCTGAATAGTGCCTTTCTCTTCTATGCCCTAGTTACAGTTAGTGCTGAATAGTGCCTTTCTCTTCTATGCCCTAGTTACAGTCAGTGCTGAATAGTGCCTTTCTCTTCTATGCCCTAGTTTTTTTTTATTCTTTCCTTTCCTTTATCGACTATCTTTTCTCTTCTTTGTTATGACCCATACCCCATCTGGAGTGCTAGTGTGAGTGAATGATTGTGTTGTGAATAAAAATATTGTCTAAAAATCTTCCTCTGGTGGTGTGAGGGTTTGAGTGATCGCTCCGTTTCTGCCACTGCACATTCCCTGTATAAGAACCCCCCCTGTCAGGTGTACTCACACGTGACACTGACCATTTGATGCCCAAGATCTTACGTAGGCACTTGGTGTCAAAATCGTCGGGTTTCGTCACCTGGGTGGTATTGGTATGCTTGTCTCTCAGTCCTGGGTGGTACTGGTATGCTTGTCTCTCAGGTAACACGTCACTCCTGGGTTTCTACTGGTATGCTTGTCTCTCAGGTAACACGTCACTCCTGGGTTTCTACTGGTATGCTTGTCTCTCAGGTAACACGTCACTCCTGGGTTTCTACTG